>JAOQMQ010000008.1:11577403-11593938 GCA_027563845.1 Erythroxylum subrotundum
ATAAACTAATTCTTAAATTGTATAATTAAAATTTTAGTTTGTTATTATAAAATATATAAAATTCTAATTTTTATTAGTAGATAATATTAAAATTTAAAATTTCTATTTATTTAATAATAATCTATAACTAAAATAGAAAATCAAAATCATTTCCTATCTTAGAAAAATAAATTAAATTTATATAGCTATATTAAAAATTAAAAAATAATTATTTAAAAATAATATTAAAAAGATACTAATAATGTTTAAATAATGCGTAAAACACATGTTTAATTATATAAAGAATTTAATTATATATTAAAATTGACTATCATATTATAATTAAAATTGACAAAATTATTTTAAAAATTGACCTCTATTTATTAAAATTAATATAAAAATAAATTTTAGAAATAATATTATTATAGAAATATTTAAACATAAAATTTCCAATTTAATCTTTCAGTTTTTGTTAATTTACAAATTTAACCTAATATTTTTTATACTTCAATATACAGGTCATACTAAAATTTTTTTGAAACAATCTCGTATCTAAATCTAATATGGTGCAGGAAAATTTTATATCAATATTTAATCAATTTGACTTGATTAGTCAATACCAACCAATATCAATATAAAATTCAAAATATTGTCTAAAGATGTATAAAATGTTAAACAAAATAAAACGAGTTATTAAAATTGCAAGCAAATGAACTTGGAGGTTAGAATTCAAAATTATATGAGATTAACCTCATTACAAAATAAGTACAAATTCAAAAGTAAAAGGTTACTTAAAAGTTTACTTAACATATTATAAAAGGTAGAGGGGTCAAATCAAACCTTAAGGTTCTTACCAAAATTCAATTTAAACCTTATATTTTAACATGTTCAGAAAGAACCATAATGTTTCACAAATGCTTAAAAAAGACTCCTACTTGAGACCTTCATGTTAAAAAAATATAGATAATATTTTTTCGAAAAATATATAGTTAATATTATTTATTAATTATTTGTGGGTCTAATATCATATGTGTAACCTCCGTGACAAAAGATCAAAAAATTTAAATATTATATGTATATTTTTCCCCTAATCTAATACCCTTTTAACAAGAAGAAGTGTACACTCGTCTTCATGCAGGAGTGGTTAGATTTATTTTAACCTTTTATGGTAAAAAAGGCATCCCAATTACTGCATGAATATCTCTATTGGATACAACATATACAAAGTATATTAATGCTCTCATTGGTACTCTTCTCACCACTCTCAATAATGGAAATGTCATATCAATAATAGCACTCTAAAAAATGGAAGTGTCATATCAATAATAGCACCTGAATTCAACATCAAATTAGATGACCCAAATATCTCTACACAGTTGAAGGTCCAAATCTAGATTGTAGGTGCTGAACAAGATCCCTTAATTATCATGGCTACTCTACATCATCAGATTATTATCGTTTGCAGAACCATGCTCTAGATTTGTACTTCCCTAATTCTGCCCCTTGTGCTTTATAGATGGTAGCAAACAAATCTTAAGGACAAACTGTTATTGGTCAGATCCCCAGGAAGCTTCCCAAAGAAGAACTTGAAGAACTCATATGTCTAGAGTGGATAACTAATTATAAAAGGGAATTCCATTCCCCTCTTTATCACCATATCCATACGACTACTCCACCACTCCTTAGACAATTTGAAGATGGCTATGTTAAATCCATCTATAAAAGGTCAGGGTAAGAAAGTCCTCAACCTACTCTAATGATCTCTCCAACATTCTCTCATAAAGAAACCATAAGCAACCCTTTGATTCACTCGATTGGAGCATATGGGACATATTCTTATATCCGTCATATGAATGGTCATTTTCTTTAGGACATGGATCCATCTATGTGTCATCCAGATTGTAGATGTTGGGAAGATGTTTAAGACATATATTATGAAGCAAAGGATCGTCAGAGGAAGAAATGCAGACCTGAGCAACATCCTCAAGTACAAAGATAGTTTAAAGATGATGATGACGACTCTAAGCCCTGGATTTGAATAAAAAATCCTAGGCCAAGACCAACGACTTCTAGAAGAAGCAGGATATAACCATTTCCTAATGTCATTTCAACTTGCTCTTGTCATCCATATTGCTCCAAAAAAATTCTACAACCAAATCCTTGTTTAATGATGCAACCACAAAGCAGTATGATAAGGAGTTCCCTCCTCCAGAGAGAAAGACCAATGAGATAAATAAGGTAACAAGTCACCCATTTTTTAATCCCTATATAGATATCTCCTCAAGGCACCTACTCACTAGTGACCCCTGCTAAAGAAGTCCTAAATTGGCAAACTAAGAATATAGTTGCTCAAAACAGATTTACTACGTTGATTTAAGACTAGAAGGATGAAATGCACAAACACCATACTTACATACTAATTTAATCTCGATATCATTCCAGATTCAATAGTTACATTAAAAAGTGCTTCGTCAGTTACAATAACTTGAGACTTAAATATTTATTTGGAAGATAATTATTATAGCCTATAGTCTTTAAAGAAAAAGGAGTTGTCCAGAATTTGTGAAGAATTGAGAAAGGTAGAGTCAGATAGAACTAGAGACTAATCAAAGACTATACATGATCCCTCCTACAACTTTTTACTATAGATCAACCTCTTACCCTAGTCCATTTTATCAAGAAGCCTCAGACTATAGAAAAGTCTTCAAAATGTTATACCCATTATTTTGAGAGTCCTCCCAGAAAAAACCTTAAAACCCTAAAGCATAATAGAAACCAAAAGATCATCCAGGTCCATCTTACACCAAAACTAAAGAAAACCTCACCCCTCCGAAAGAAAAGGAATCAAAAGAAGAACCCAGATTTAAGGCTACTATTTAACCAACCCATACTTAGTTGATTTCCATTAATCTCTCTAACCCAAGTTCATAACATTATGAGACTAGCTCTAATATAGACCAGATGGCTGATCTCTTACAGCTATCATAAATCTTGATGGCCAATCGAAATTCCCCTTCACTACACACAGAGGAAGATACTTAAGTAGAATATGTGGATTCTCTAAGAACAAAACTAATACAACAAAATTTGAAGACTAAAACCCTGCCAGCTTCAGGACCATAGTTTATATTTGATGACATTCTACCTACGAAATGGAGAGACATGTTACACAAATCCAGAGCATGGATCAACTTACAAATCACTAGGCCAGAAGCCACTTTTAAAGAAATCCCAATAGAATTTGTCTCCAGAATAAGTGGAAACTTGCAAGAATGGTTTCAAAGTCTAAGAGAATACAGAAGGTTAAAGTCGTCAAGCTTTTTGAGGCAAGAACCCTGTTAAGAATAATCCATAAGGAATTTATTGGAGACTTTCAGTTAATTGATAAGCAAAGTCATCAAGAATACTTCAAAATGAAGTGTTGTTCACTAGATAAGAGAGGCCTTCAGAAGCATTTTCAAAAACTGTTTGCAAAATAATACATGTTAAATAGGTTCAATGATGTTAGTCTTTGATATACATTTATTTCCTTCCTTCCTAATGAACTCGAACTAGAGTTGCAGAGGATAATAAATTCTCTACATCATGACCTGACAAAAATCTCATTAGGAGAAATATAATAATTGGCTCTGGCTACATTCTACAAATTATGTGAACAACATAAATTCTTCAAAACAATGATGATGGCTAAACCACACTTCAAACATGCCTACAACAAGCCCTATCTGAAAATCAAGTGCAAGGAAACAATAGGATGTTGTTGCAGGAAAAAAGTTAGTTTCTATAAGATAAGGTTGACAGAACATCAATGACCTTATAGAAGAAAAAGGAGAATTGTTAGATTCTTCAAGAAGAGATCTCCTAAAGTTAACAAGTTAGATTGATGTTATCCTTATGGAAAACCTGACATTATGGGGAAAATTTTAAAATCTATTAGAAATATTGTACCGATAAGGGATGATGAAGACATTGAATCTGTATTTAAAGAACAAACAAGTCCTTATTTATAAGTCAACTGAGGGAGAAAGAGATTCTTCTACAGAAGTACAAAATCCAATATATATGATGAAAGAGCCTTATCTAAAAGTAAACTCCAAGGTTGCACCATATAGTCAAAACTACAAGATATATGGACATAGGCATGTGCAGGAGTGTAATCAAGCCACATATTCTTCCCTTTAAAGTATGATAATCTCATGAAGAATATTTCACTGTTGTAGATGGAAAATCCTTTAAAATTAAACTTACAACCAAGGGAAAAATCATAATCAAATTCTTCCCAAACTGTATTGTATGGATAAAAGTTCTTGGTAGCAATCCCTTGGGAACAATTGTATTAATTGGTATGGATATCTATTTTTAAGCAAAGAAATTACAAATTCTACCTTAAGGCGTCAGATTTAAATATTTTCTCTATCCCTTCACTTATGTCTCCAATATGTTTGTTCTCCAAGAAGTTCCTCAAGAATATGGACATATAAGAGATCAATATGTCATTATCAATTCAATTACTCAAAAATTTTAAGGAAAAATTCAAAATTCTTCGTCCAATTATTATCCAAAAGAAATGAAGATATTAATCATATCAAGGCCACTCATCTAGGAATGAACCCAGATGACTTAGCTCTAGAAAGAGAAGAATGTGTTGTTCTCTTAAGACAAGGGTTGATTGAACCCACTAAGTTTAATTGGGCTTTTCAAGCATTTTATGTAAAAAAAGACATAATGTACGTGAGGAAAGAAAATGTTAGTGATTGATTACAAGCCATTAAATTTTTTTCTCCAAGATGATAAGTTGCCTCTACACAGGATTAACACATAAATATTATCCCTGAAAGAAGCAAAAGTGTTCTCAAAGTTTAATCTTAAGGCTAGATTTTGGAAAATAAAGATAGAGCTAAGAAATTGTTACAAGATGGCATTTTGCATCCCAAATGCCCAATACTAATGAACTATCATACCCTTCAAACTTAAGGTGGCCCTTTCCTTATTCCAAAAGGCCATAATAAAAATCTATGAGCCTATACTAGATAATTCACTGGTTTGTATTGATGATATCTTGCTATTCTCAAAAGATACGGGTGAACATAAGGTCTTATTAGAAAGATTCATGGATATCACTAAAAATACAGGATAATGCTCTCAGCCTAAAAATTTCATATTTGTACTACTCAAATAGACTTCTCGAGTATGAAATTTTATGATGGATATTATTAATCAAGCCCACACATTGCCAGTCAACTGTATAATTTCCCTTATGAGAAGCTCACGAAAAAGCAAATTCAACAATTCTTGGGTATTATTAATTATATCTAATATTTTATCCCTTATATTGTTGATTACACTAGCTAAATGTTGAAGCTCTTGAAAAAGAATCCTCTCCCATGGGAACCAAAACAAATAAGGGTTGTACAATATCTAAAGAAAGTTTCCTACATCCACCACCACCTAAGATTCCTGATAAAAGAGAACGAATCTTGTAAACTGATGGTAGTGAAGAATATTAGGGTGTGGTCCTAATAGAAGAATTGCATGGTAAGAGATTCTAATGTAGTCATGTAAGTGGCTAATTTAAGGAGTTAGAAAAATATTACCGTACAATCTACAAAGCGATTTTTATAGTAAAACGAGGAATAGAAAAGGTTCAGCTTCCACTTCGGTCCTTATCATTTCACTGTTGAAATGGATAACACATCATTCCTTTGCTTATATGGAAAGATTGGTTCTCTTACTATAAATTCTTAATTTGACATATAAAAGAGCACCAAAACATCATTGTTGGCTACCTTTTTTGAGCCCAAAACAACATTATACTTTTCACTCCTACAAAAGTTATTCCTTTGATCTTTCAGATGTTTGACCTTCCTAGAGTTGCAAAAGTTAAAAGAGCATTTCCATCTTGTGCAAAAGAATCCACTATTATTGAAGAAATCAATGACTTATTAGAAAGAAAACCTTTTCCATTGGCTCCATCTCTTCTTAGAAAAGACAAAACTGCCCTCGTATCCTTTTTATTTTGATATTCAGACCCATTACCTAGCTATCTTCTTTATTCTTAAGCTCTTCCGTTTGAAGCAATGTGTTGGTACCTTTAGACACTATCTTCTCTTTTTGTATGTGCTATTGCAATTCCTCCTCTACAGGTATATAACTATCTTTGTGTATGCAATCATAAATCCTCTACTCTGTGGACTTTTGTAGAATGCTATTCGCCATTATTGTGATGGAGAAAGGAGTTATCTTAAGTCATTA
Organism: Erythroxylum subrotundum; assembly: GCA_027563845.1. NCBI lineage: Eukaryota > Viridiplantae > Streptophyta > Magnoliopsida > Malpighiales > Erythroxylaceae > Erythroxylum > Erythroxylum subrotundum. The sequence continues at coordinate 11,583,635 of JAOQMQ010000008.1, forward strand.
ATCAACACAAATTATAGGACATTCCTTTAGCCAAACAAGACACATAATGCTTCTTTGTGATTTATAGGACTTATAGCCTAGTAAAAGATGATCTCATCTACATGCCTAACCAAGCACATCTTTGGCATACTTCTTTTGAATGGCCCAAGATAAGGATATGTTTGTGAAAACTCTTAAGATGTTTTTTATGTGATCTTAATAATATGCCTAAACATCACTCTCTTGTTAAATGCACCTCCCTTGGATTGTATCCTGGAGACACTAGGAATAAATTTTCAAAAAGAATGGACCTATTCTTCACTAGTCTCTGGTTTATCTTCCAAGATTCTCAAGATCTTGATGGGAAAATGTCTGAGTTCTAAGAAGAAGACTACGAGCGTCTTTTAAAAAAAAATGGAGACATCACAAATGATGAAAATTTTTTATCCATGTCCTATAACATTCAATAGAAGAACAAGTGGTACTTACCATTAAAATAAATCCAATCACCATATATTTTTCAGTAAATTATTATACTATTATGTGTATCTCTATATGATGATGGTTCCACTAAGTTTAATTATTTATGTCTGGCAATGGCTCTACCTTGTTAAATTATTATATGTTGTCTGTTTGCAACAATTATTGTATATTGTTTATTTGTAACCCCTTCTGCTTATATAAGTGGACCATTGCATTTAGTTGAGGGTGACGGAAACAAGAAATAAACACTAGTATTTTCTCTATGTCTTCCTGTAAAAAACATCATTTTTCCCCCTAAAAGCTTAAGTTATCTATAGTATTACTCTTTCTAGTCAATACAAGTATGCCTCTCTAAGAGGACCTGTGTATTAGAAAATATCAAGGCCAAAAGATCCTACTAAGACAAAACTAAAATATCACTCAAAACTGGTTATCTAAGAGGAAGGCCTTGCAATATTTGTGGTACCCATCGTAAAGGGTTTATTTTCTCAGTTAGAATACTTGTGGTCATTTTTTAATCGATTTGTTAGTCTTATCTCAGTTAGTAAATGAGCCATTTTATCAGTATATTGGTTGGAAACCTCATCACCTACTAGAATATTTGTCCTAAGGCTTAGGGATTAGAAGACTAATTAAAGTCGTTTACCTTTGAACATAGTGTAGCAACGCTCCTTAACAAATAAAAGAGTAGTACTATAAACAATAAGAGTTAGTAGGAAAATTTATAATCAAGCATAAGTACATCCTCCACTTATGTGATAGATTCAATTAGCCTTCCTTCTATGCTTTCCCCTATTCACCTTCCCTCTTTTGTACAAAGAACTTATCCAACAAGAACGAAAACCTTGTTGAAATAACTCATCTCTGTGAAGAAACAATAATCCATAACACACAGATGTTATTGCTTAGTCCTTATAGTCTTTATGATCGAATCTTATCTTTTACTAGGAGTATTCATTCTTTAATATTTACCTAGAGACTACAATCAAAAGAAATGATCCAAATTTCTAAACTAAATCATGAGAAGATTCCCATACTATCTAAGTTTCATATCTACACATTATGAGAGTGTGTTCATTTGTTGATTTGTGAGAAGATTCACAAATTCTAGTACATATGTTCACCCTTTAAATTGGTTTCTTCAGCAACACCTGACCGCGCGTCGTTACGCTAGTTAAAATAAAATAACTAGACCTACTACTATAGTAATGGTGAGTCTAGGTCGATCCACCAGAAAGTGTGTGTAAAGTTTATGAAATGAAATTAATCAGTGTTTAGGAAAAATGGAGGGTTTGGATTTTGGAATAAGAAAATAAAATGAAACTAACTAATAAAACAAATTAAAGAAAGCATGCAAAAAATGATAAAAGTGGGGAATTCGGTGGGGACCCGATTCTTTGGTTCAATCTCGGCCTACACCCTAATTAAGCATATTTTATTAATTTGTTGTTCTTAAACCTCTCCTAGCAACTATTAATCGTGAGTTAATAATTAACCCGATTTTTCCCTTAGGTTTTGTTTAATCAAGATATGATCGTTAATTAAACCTAACCATCGAATAACCTAGGATACGATCTTTCTATTTAATTAGCCAGTAGCATTACGAATTAGGAAAACCGATTAATCAAGGCAACAATCACATACGATGCGTCATTTAACCTAGGTCATGTTATCCCTAATGATTACGAATCATTAGTCGCTACATATGAATTTCAACATAACAATTACGGATTATATCGAAATTCTAGCAATGAGTTTGCAATTAATAATTCAATGAACGCATTAAAATCATCTTTTCACAATACCCAATGGGTTCATACAACACAAATAACCGAATAATAACAAAAATCTGATTATCCATACACAATACCCAAATCAATTAATATAGGATAACATAATCAATTTCCAATGAGAGAAAGAAACAACAAAATAATAAAAAATACTTAACCTAGGTCGTCTGCGTCGCTATCGCCTCTGAACCAGCGTCAGGATGCCTAGCCCTTCATAGGTCTTTCCCGGAAAAATGCTTCAGCCCCTATGTTGTAGCCCCACCGGAGACCACTTTCACTGCCTTTTACTCTTTACTATTCACGATGGGACAATTTTAGGAGAGGGTTTTCGGTCCACCCCTCCTATTCACGCCCCTCTTCTTATGCCGCATCTCTTCTCTATTCTTCACGTAGCCACCAAGTGGCTAGCCCTTCTCTGTTCTTCACGCCTATGCCCTACACAACCACCAAGCTGCCAGTCCTTCACACCAGCTCTCACTGCCACACTGTGTATTGATGGGACGGATAAACCTTGAGGGTTTATTGTCCCAGCACACTTCCGCCCACGCTTTGCCGCTCCTCCTTATGCAAGGCCTTCTTCTTTTTTGTAATTTGTCTTTTCTTGTCAAGTTGGTGGGACACTTGTCAAAGGAAGCCCACTTTTCATTTGCTTTTTACATTTTAAGCTCCCGAAAGGTCTTTTAGCTTTGGGTTTTGTGATTTTTGTCTTCTCATGTCTTAAAAGAGCTTGGACATGTGTCCATCATTAAAAGGAAGCTCCTGTCCACTTTTTAAAACATTGTCATTTTATTGCTTAGGTGTCTCCTTAATTGAAAGCCTCTCTTTATGTCATTTTAAGCTCCATTCGAAGTCGTTTTTGTTGCTTTTTTAAAAACTCTCCAAGCAAGCTATGTGTTGCCATTTCAAACCACCAAGAAAGTTGTTCTTTCTTTTGCTTGGCCAAATAATGTTCCTAGAAAAGAAAGCTTCTTCACTCGTTTATGCTTTAAGGCCATCACTTGTCAACAAATTAAGTAAAGTTCCAAGCTTAAATATTGTTGCCTCCATTTTTGTTTTATGCCGCCACCAATAAGTTATAATCTCTTTTTATTTTATGCCTTTTCCTTGTTAAACATTTGTGCTCCAATTTGCTTTAAAATATCTTGTCTTTTTGGTATCAAATATATATCAACATATCCAACCTAGTAGTCAATACAAATTAATCATTTAATCTTGAAAATAGGATTGAAATCTCATGGAAATACATAAGACAATATAAGATAATTCAATCCTATCAATACCCCTACACTTAACTTTTAGCCGTCCTTGGGCAAAACATCCAAATTAAGCTCAAAGACCTTAAACATTTACTCAATTCCTATATTTTTCCAAGACAATATAATCACAAGCAAATATGAGTGACTTTCAAAAATCATAACAAGATATCAACATTCCAAGCTTTTACTCATGATCAATCAACATTCAATATCTTTAAAAACTGAGCAATCCAATGGTAGACTCGAAAAATGTTTTTAACTAAAATATATCCACAGGTACACTTAACACCATTCATGATCATGACAATCCACAACTTCGCATATTATTTCATTTCTCCACCACTAAAATTCACATGCAAAATCATGAAGCAAAGGACTTTTCAAGGTTGTAAGGTGGGCAAAGGTAAGGTGAGATGTAATTGGGTTAAGTAGCATGAAAGTCATCAAAGTTAGTGAAACAAAGCAACTCATCAAAAACTGGGTGCCGTCAGCTATGACGAATGCAACATTTATATTTCACAACCCGTTCAGCTCTCACACATAAACCACATGAAGCATATATCAATCCGATGGAATCACTCATACAATTTATGCCAACAATACATTGAAATCACAAGAGTGAATCTTCCAAGCCAACATCTACCTCATATTCAACATACTCAAATAACATATTCATTACAACTTTAGGAAGATACATAAACCATAAATAACTTTTCAACACATATGCAATTCCTCCTTGATACATTTATTTTTTAAAAAAAATTCATTTTTTCTTTTTCTTGTTTCTTTCTTTTTCATTTTCTTTCTTTTTTTTTGCTTTTCTCTTTTTCCTTCTTTCTTTTCCTTATAAAAATTAAAATAAACCACATCAATATGGGAATCTCAATGATAAGACATCAAACTCTATAGGATATGATTTATGTCCCAAACAGTGCTTCAGCTTAAGCTACAACTCATTTACATGCCAATTTTGAAAATCTTAGAGATAGAATTAAAAGTTGACTTCTTCAGGAACGTTGTAGAAATATGTTTCTAGTTTAATATGAATCAAAAATAAACTCATTCAAAAATCTACACCTCAAGTTATAATTAGAAAACCGAAGCATGATCATGAAACTTTTCCAACTCATATCATTCCAACAGACTTTCACACTTTCATCCTATCGATCACTTTCAAATCAATTCATATAACTCTAAATTTTTATGGAGAGAAAGAAAAATGTCTTAGGAATCCATTGATCTAAGTTTCAAGTAATTTTGAGTTCGAATGAAAAAGTTATAGGCAAAAGACTGAGGGTTGTTCAATGAAAAACTCTAGTTTTTGAATTACATTTCAAATACTAACATCAAATACGCAATTCACACCATATTTGCTTCTTCTTCCTCCACCCACACATGCATCAACACCATTTACATATGCAGCACTCCCTAAGCACGAAAATGTACTCCATTTACACATGCATCCAGTTACAAACATTAAAATCTTAGCAGAAATCATTTACACTATCATAAAACTTACTTGATTAAGCTTCTCTCTCTTCAGAAATTTTTCAGAACTTAGGAGAGAAAACAATGGGTTTTGGAGATGGCAAAGCAAGAAGGGAGATAGTGGTTTTCGATGGAATCAAGGAAAGATGTTGCATAAACTTTTTCCTAAGGCTAACTGTCTCTCTTTAGGCTTGACATATGCTTCCAATGCATGTGTTACATGTGTCCTCCAAGTAAGGCTACCAATTGTCACTTAAATCTTTATCCACATGTCACAAATTAATTGATCCATTTGTCACTCCATAATTGGCCCATGCTGCATAATATGACTCTCCAAATAAATTTTCAGCTCAAAAATAATTCACTAAAAATTTCAAAATATCCCAAGATATACCAAAATTGCCAAATCATAATTAATACACTCCAATTTAATCCACAATTTTCACTTATAAATCAAATTTACCCGAAAATGTCAATGAATGCATGTACAATTATTTGTATAAGTCAAAATTCATATGCATATATTAGCGAATACTCAATTATGCAAAGCATATGATGTACTGTAAATTCCTAAATTTTCTAACCCCTAACATGGGGTGTTACATACAATGCTTTCTATCTTCTCTTCTTGTTCTCCTATTTTTCTCCCCCTATTTGTTATTAATCAAAAAGATAGCTCATCATAGACGCTTCAGAATTTCAGAAAACATGTGTTACATGTCGGTGCGGATTGTCTTGAGGTCTTGTTCAATAGTAACCCGTAGAAGTGCTACTTCCTCATGAAGATCACCCACTGAGTCAGCTAGTTCATCAACCTTAGTATGAATTTCCTCAATTTCTTTTGCTAAGGCTTCCTGAACTTCCTTCTGTTTGTGACTTGCTTCCGTCCAAATTATGAAATGCTTCAAGAACTCTGAATTAACAGTAGGATCTTGTTGTATTTCACTAAGTGGATGAAAGTTTTCAACAACAGATGGTTCTGAAGGTAAAACATCTGAAGGTAAAACATCTAACTCTATGATTTTGATTGTGGGTAGTCTGAAAGTTTGTTTTTCTTCTGGGAGATCAAGATCATCAGGTCTAGGTAGTTTAGGAATTGGTTGCCCAAGAAGGTGTAACAATTCCTTGACTGAAGGTATGAAACCTAAAGGTCTGAAAAGCATGATTAAATGCATAAAGGTTTCTAAGTTGAAATTGATACCTTCAACCGTGATACTTTTGTACTGTCCTTCTGTCACTTTGCCAACTACCTTGAAGTTTGCATCTATGGTGGAAACTTCAAATTGACCTCCTGATGCTTTTGAAATGTGATGTGAAACATAGATACCTCTAGATTGAGCTGCATTACATGGATCATCTATGTTCTTCACAGCTACTTGAATCTGCTCTTCTGTAAAATCATCTTCATTCCCTTTAGGAAACATCTTCTTTGTCCCTTTTTCTTCATTTCACATAAGGGTTGAACATCTTGGTTGTATATGTGGCACAATTTTTATCGATGTTCTGCTCGTAATCGGATAGATTGTATACCAATCCTTTGAAATCTTCATTGGATATGGTTCTGCCTTCTCATCTTGCAGAATACCATATAGTCTTCTTTCTTCATGACTGAGAAGATGTATTGTCTGATCGTTAATCAATATGGGTTCGACTTGTACCTTGACTGACTTTTTCAAAGGTTCTCTTATAATAATTGAGCTTCTGCTTCGAACAGGTACTAATTCTTCTATAATCTTTATTCTCAAATCCTTTTTGTTGATTGGTTAAGAAGGATTGTAAGGTTCCAATTGGTGTTCAACTGTCTTCGTCTTTTGTTGAAAATCAGATGAAGAAACCTTTCTCAGACTGGGCTTCACCTTCTTTTGTTCTTCTGCCGGTTTAGAAGAAAGTTGTTGTTGAGGCTTCTTCCTCTCAAATACTAACTTCCTTTTTATCTCTGTCTCTCCAGATAATTTTGCTGATTGAATTTGCAAAATAAAGACAATTGATCTAGTAGACCACTGTCTTTTTCTCTTACTTTTCAGAATCTTCACCAAGAATTAGAGCTTTTTACTTCTTCTGTTCTTATTATCGTAAGGTTAATAGTTTTGGTGACCTTCTTAACTGTTTGGATTTTTCTGATTGAAGTGTCTCTGCCTTTCTCTTTAATGACACTTATTGCAATGATTGTTGAACTCGGCTTTCCTTTTTTTGTAGAATCGTCTTAGCTTTTATTGATACATCAGACGATTTCTCAGTCTTTTCTTCTGCGGATGTTCTTCCTGTCGATCGAGGTTTTGTTTTTCTTGCAGACGTAAAACGTTCACTCCTATTCCATCTTACTATAAGCTCCCCCTCAAACCTTGCTTTCGGTGTAAAACTTGTATCCGCCTCATCTTCAAACTTTATTCCCATTCTGTGAATAGTAGTGGCATTGATAATGCTCTTCACATCCATCTTTACTCTATTACCTCTGTCAAGTAAGATTCCAGATTCTCTAAAAATCCTTATCAACAGCATACCATAAGGTAAAGAACTAGAATCTCCCTTTGACTTCATCATGTACTTCAAAATCAAGTACGGAAGATTAATGGGATGGTGATTTAGTAGGTGAAACAAACAATGTTCATTGTTCATTGTCACAACATGCTTCGAGCCTAATCTTGGTAGAACACAATAGAGAAGCAGTGAATGTAGAACCTTAGCCTTCGGAACAAGGGTTGAAGCCTTCTTAACTTTTGGATCACCACTTCCATATAATTGTTGATTAATGTGCATTCTATCTACATGACCTTGAGTAATCCATTTTGTATTGTTAAACAGCTTTGCTCCAATACTAGAACACCCACTGACCCTCTCGATAGTATCTTGTGTCATGATAACCGACAATCCATCTACCATTGATACTAAGGTGTCGTCTACCACCTTTACATTCTTCCAAAACTCATATATCTCATTCAAATAGACCTTCTTACGAACATTGAAGAAATTTTTCTAGCCAACTGCTTCAATTTCTGGTTCAATGTCCATCTGATTTTCCTTCAAAGAGATGAAATCAACATGTCTCCCATAGATAAGAGATTGCTCCATTTGTGATCTGTAACAGATAAAAACTAAACACACAATTGCTTTTCGCTCAAAGTAGCGATGTTAGTTTCTAAAAGTAAGAATTTGAAGCTTAGAACAGAGTATTGAATCGTCTTGGTTGAGAGCACTAAACAAGTCGGTTTCGAGGTATTTCAAGAAAATTCTAGAGTAGAAGGTATTTTAGAATAAGATTTCCTTCTAATACCTACTCTTGAAAAGTTACCGTTCATAACTTACCGTTACTATTTACTTGAAAACTTACAACTTTTTATCTTCTTCTAGTATGAATCGTCTGGGTTATGACATGTCAGAAGAATGGTCATTCAGCATTACCATATTTAAGTTCCGTCTAATTTCCTTGAATCTATCTTCACACAAAGGTTTAATGAAGATATCTGCCCATTGTTGATTCGTCTCAACAAATTGTAGACTAATGATTCTTCTCTGTATATAATCTCGTATAAAATGATGTCTAACTTCAATATGCTTTGCCCTCGAGTGTTGTATTGGATTCTTTGGTAGATTGATAGCACTTGTGTTGTCACAGAAGATTGGAATTTGATCTTCTTATATCGAGTAATCTTCTAATTGATACTTAATCCATAACGTCTGTGAACAACAACTTGCAGCTGACATATATTCAGCTTCTGCAGTAGATAGAGCAATTGAACTTTGTCTCTTGCTTGACCAAGAAATTAGATTATGACTAAGAAAGCGACAACATCTACTTGTACTCTTCCTATCAATCCTATCTCCAGCATAATCAGCATCACAGTAGCCAATTAACCTGAAATCTTTACCTTTCTCATACATTAAACAAAGATCAGTAGAACCTGCCAAGTATCTCAATATTCTTTTAACAGCAATATAATGAGATTCTCTAGGATCTGCTTGAAATTTTGCACATAAACAATAATATATCACGTCTACTTGCAGTTAGGTAAAGTAAAGAACCAATAATTCCTCTGAAAAGAGTTTGATTAACCTTCTTACCTGCTTCATCCTTAGATAAAAGAATTGAAGGATGCATGGGGGTTGACATAGGTTTGACCTTTTCCATTTTATATTTGACTAGCAGTTCTTTGATATATTTCTATTGATGAATAAAAATCTTTCTTCGGTTTGCTTAATTTGTAAACCAAGAAAGAATTTCAATTCACCCATCATATTCATTTCAAATTCACTTTTCATAAGATTTTTAGAACTGGAACATAGCTTCTTAGAAGTTGCACCAAAAATAATATCTACATATATCTGTACTACAATGAAATCATTTTAAATACATTTTCTAAATAGAGTCTTATCTACTTGTCCTCTAATAAAGTCATTTCTAATCAAAAAAGAACTTAGACGATCATACCAAGCACGAGGTGCTTGTATTAATCCATACAAAGCTTTATGAAGTCTATAGACATAATCTGGTTTATCAGAATCTTCAAAACCAGGAGGTTGCTTTACATAAACTTCTTCATCTATAAAACCATTCAGAAAGGCACTTTTCACATCCATTTGAAACAGTTTTATATCATGAAAAACATCATATGCAAGAAAAATACTAATTGCTTCTAATCTAGCTACAGGAGCATAGGTTTCATTATAGTTTATTCCTTCTTGTTGATTATAGCCTTAAGCTACTAATCTAGCTTTGTTACGGTTTACTCTTCCTGATTCATCTAGTTTATTTTTGAATACCCATCTGGTTCCTATAATAGACTTATTGGGTGGCCTAGAAACTAAGGACCAAACTTTGTTCCTTGTAAATTGATTTAACTCCTCTTACATGGCTAAATCCAAGCTTCATCTTGAAGATCTTCATCAATTTTCTTAGGTTCTAATTCAGAAACAAAAGCTACATTTGCCTCTTTTCTAAATTTAGACCTAGTTCTCACTACTTCTGAAGTTTTGCGGTTTTCTGGGTGAGAGGATTTATACTTCTAGTCTTTTTTAAGAATAAAGTTTTAAGGAATATCTTCTACCTTATCAGGTGGAACATCTGGTGGTGACATGTCTAGGTTATCAACTAAGGAAGCAGATAGAGTTTCATCATTAGAATCGTCACTTCTATTTGGATGAGAATCATTATCAAACTTAACATGTATAGATTCTTCAACAGATTTAGAAACAAGATTATAAACTCTATAAGCTTTAGAAAACATCGAATATCCTAGAAAAATTCCTGAATTGATCTTAGAATCAAATTTATCCAATTTTTCTTTTGTATTCAATATAGTACATTTGTAAC
>JAOQMQ010000008.1:11603375-11618400 GCA_027563845.1 Erythroxylum subrotundum
GCGGGACTCACGATGCGGCGGTGGAAGAGTGACGGGTAACTGCAAACCCATCCGTTGCATTGCAAGTGCCGTGACGGTGGCTACATCAAGATTGGCTGTTGCTGCCTGACTAACTTGTGTGTTTCTAGACGTGGTGCCCTGATGTCGGGCCCCACGGTGGGCGCCAACTGGTTCAGCCAGATTTTGTTGAAGCTGGACATTGCTGCTTGGATCTATAATCTCGATTAACTTCTGCTGTAGAACACCTGCAAAACAGTTAAGGCTCGCCGGGGGTTGACTGACGACAAGCTCCTCCGACGCTCAAGTTAGTCTTTTTGGAAAGGGTTTTGGATTGTAAGGAGCAGAGAAAACTAAGGTTGAATTATCATACCTGTGTCAAAGTGAAACAGTACCTTATATAGGAGATTCCGACTAGGTTTAGGTCTTTACGTGTGCATGGGAAGTTATCATCTACTAATGGGCCGTTGACTCCTGGGCCTGGAATTGGGCCTTACACGGCCGGCCCAACCAGATTTCAACAAGAATTTTCCATGACAATGAACTTTCGAATGGTTTTGCTTATTTTTCCATTATAAGCTGTTACCCACGAGCTTTTTAAGCTCACCCCCACACTCTTTCCCCATCTTCAGGTGATGAGCAAGAGATCGAGTGAAAGTGAATCAAGGCATAAATCCAAATTTGCATATTTGTTTTGCTTTGGAGTAATTTATGTAAAACAAGACTGTAGTCGCATGTTGAGCAATTATAGTTCAAGTATTTTATGTATTTTGGAATTTTGCGAAATATTGTATTGTGGCTCAGAATGCCCATTGAAGTTTGTAAAACTTTTAATTTATGATGTTAATGAAATATGGATTTGTGTATGGATTTGAAATGTGAATTTGTGTATGGATGAGGTGGAGTTGGAATATGAATTAATTAAGGATGAGGTTAAGTTGGAATTAAGTACACTTGAAGAAGTTATCAACTTGAGTTGATGATTTTGAACATGAATTGTTGTGATATATATATATATACACATACACATAAGTGAGATGTTATGGAAAAGAAAATAGGAATTATGAATGGATAAGAATGATGTTGTATTAGTTAAGGAAGTGAATTTGGGACAAATTTCAAGTTTTTCAGAGGGGTAAATTTTGTGTTCTGACTTCCAGGAAAAATATGGAATAATCTAGGTAGAACTGGTCAAAATTGTCTTCTTGAAAGTTGTAGATGATCTTTCTATCTTTCCAACGATATAAAGTTTGTAATTTTTGGATACCGGAGTGAAAAGATATGACTGTTACAAGATGTGATGCTGCATGGAATGTATGCTCAGGACAGCTATGGTAAATTATGAGAATGTGTGGTTTTGATGAATCAAATGGGTTATGAATTGAGAGTTTCATGAGATAAATTTGGTGTTTGAATTGATATGGAGTGATTTTGCACTAGAAGAGTTGAATTTGGGAAGATTATGAGTGAATATGATGTTAGATTGGATGTAGGAAGCATTGGAGAGGCTTTGGAGGGGTTGGGGAACCCCTATGTCTGTTAGACGGACTTTAGGTCCGTTAAACGGACCTTCTTAGGTCAAACCAGCATCGCCCATGTCAGTCCGATAAACGAACCTTCTCGGGTGAAAAAGAGCCCTCAAGCCTGACAATGTCCGTTAAACAGATATGGATGTCTGTTAAACGGATATACACGGGATAGCTTCAGTAAATCGCAAATTTTGCTTTTAGAGGTAGAATCGCAATTTGTGGTCTTCATTAAAGTTGTAGATCTAGAAGTTGTCTTTCAAATCGTGCAAGAACAAACTCAATCCGACATCTCTATTGAAAGTTATGGCAATTTCTCCAAGACAGGTATAATATGAATGAGGACTTAAATATGTTGGATTCTTTTGGCCATAACTTCATCATCCGACCTCCAAATGAGGTGATTCTTAAAGCAATAGATTTCTAAGACATTTTAATATCTCTCCATGAAAATGGGTATCTTTTGGAGTTGATGTGAAAAAGTTTGATGGAGAGAAAGTGAGGGGTCGGTTGGGAGAGCATGATTGGAGTATGAACACACTTTAGCGTTTTAAGTATATCTTGAGTTGTAGAGCTCCGATTAAGATGATTCTTGCTTCAAAACAAATTAGAGACCTAGAGATATAATTTCTTTGGAGAAGTCAATTTGAAATTCTGGTTTGAATATTTCCAAATTCTATTCACAAATAGGAAAAATGAGTTCGAGTATGGTGACTGATTTGTAGGGGCACGTCATTGAACAAATCATGAGGAAATTTTTGGGATGTTATGAGAATGAAGATGAACTGATGATGGTTAATTAGGGTTCAATGCAATAACCCTACAGGATAATATGCGCACGTTTCATGTTTTCGCAAGAGTTGGGTTTCAGAAACAAGAGGGATCTAACATACAAATTACAGATAAGCAAACCCTAAACCAAATTATTATTTTTTTTTATTTTTGTCAAAGGAATATAATATAATGTAGATATTATGAAAATAAAGATGAAAGGATAACCATAAATGATCTAGAGTCAATCTTTAATACCAATGATGACAACCTTAAGAATATACCTTAGAGAACCCACAAACAAGTTTGAATAAAACTAAAAAAAAGTTAAAATTGTAAAAAAGAATTGCCTCATTGATTGTAAAGAATTAAAAACTAAATTCATTAGGTATTTGAATTCCATAAAGAATTTTTTTTAACAAGTTTAATGAAGAATAAGAAAAAGAAGCATTAAAGGCTCTCAATAAACAAAGATGTTAAAAACTATGCATTAAAGGCTCTCAATAAACAATGATGTTAAAAACTACCTACAACTGAAAAAAACCTTAAATAAAAAAAATAGGATTTCAAATGAGCATAGCCTAGGACATGATCGTAGCTCATGTCTAATTCAATTCTTTCCATGCTTGATCTAAATGAGAGACCTCAAACTAAAAAGATAGGAAATCCTCTCGTAAACTGGGCACTATTAATTGTGTGTGTGTGTGTGTATAAGGAAATCCTCTCGTAAACTGGGCACTATTAATTTTGTGTTTGTGTGTGTGTGTGTGTGTGTGTGTGTGTGTATATATATGATCTCCTCGAGCACAAGGCTCTTTTTATTAAGAATCATATGCAACATACTAGGCAATAAGACTAGACTATAAATGACTAAGGATTCTTAGGGAGCTCGAAGCCTGATACCCCTTGTCATTTTGGGAAGGTTTGGCAATGAGACTCAGTTTGACATTTACCAAAAAGCTAAAAGACTAAAGGAGAGTGCATTACCAACAATGGTAGGTGGGGTTGAATGGTTTTGAACCCCAAAGTGTTTTTGAGTCCTAATTTCCAGTTAAGGGCAAGGTATACAATATGGACAGTAAATTATAACCCTCCTTTTGAAGGCAATAGAGGAAAGCAGGTTATGAGATGAGTTGTTAATATTCAATTCAAGCGAAGACTACTCTGAGAGGATCGAAGCAATTGATCTCGGCTTTAAGGAGAGGGAAGAATGAAATAACATAAAAATGTAACATCTATACTAATCCAAGATGGAATTGATTTGATTGAGAGAAGTGGAAAACCTGATAGAATACAATCAAATATATCAACTCAAAGCTTTCATTAAATCATAAAAGGGTCTTTTGTGAAAGCTTTTCTTATGTACACCAATGAGTACATAAGAAATGTATTAAATCAATTTTTTTAATGAATAGATTTGATCATAACTTCGAATATGAAATTCAAAAGAATCAAATAGGAAATGATACTCTGAATCATATAACTATAATAAAATATACGATCAATCAATATTTATCGAATTTGAAATAAAGTCAAAGAAATGATTTGATCGTCTTATTTTTCTTTCTAGAACCAAGAGATCCATGAATTGGGATCCTAATGTATATTGATACAAATGGTCGAATCAGAGTAAGAATTTCTAGGAACCATTTGACCATTTCATTTTTTAGCAGAAAAACTATTTTTTTTCAAATAGTGTTTGATTACGTATTAATCAATTTTTAATTGATTGGTCTAAGGTTATCGATACATCATTTTTATCTAAGTCACTTCATTTCCTTTTATCCAGGCCACTTCTTTTCTGTCCAAATTACTTTTTTTGTTTAGGTCACTTCCATTTTTATCATAAATTTCGAAATGAATTAGACTGAGAATATGATAAATTAAGGGGTTATTGTTTCTATTTTTTTTCTGTTTTGGTTGTCGTTTTTGTAAAAAGAAAATCAAGTCAATAAATCATGTTTGTCTAAATCTATTGTAACTTCTTGTTTACGAAAATAAGAAAACCGCGACAGTTTTATGGAACTAGAAAATAACGTTCTCTAAATTTTGATAACACGTTTTCTTGAACTGAAAAACAACAAGCCTTGTTTATTTCTCTATCATCGTCTTTAGCAAACCCATCTTGAGCTCATCTTTTTTACATCAAGTTTAGATATGTATCTGAAGGATCAGAGAGTGAATCTAGGCATTATTGAATGTGAAGTTCAGAGCGCCGAATGTGACGAAGGATACGAAGGTGCCAGAGGCTGAGTCCCGCTATCTCCTCCTCTTGCCCTAGAGAAAAGCGAAAGTAGTGAAAGAAAAAGAGTTGGGTAAACCATCATTTAGGTCATTGCAAGTGTTAAGGGGCAGAGTAGTCTACACACGGTTGTGTTGTTTTTACTGTATCTAATTCAGTAAAATCTGTCTAAGTTTGGATTGGTTTCGGTTTTGAAAGTTTTTAATTTTTATGGTTAGTTTTTGGCACAGAGCTTATGGGTTTGATGCTAAAGATGATGTTTCACTCTATCTAAGTACATATAATTTTTTCCTGGGTTTGGATTGGTTTGAGTTTTGAAATCACAGATGAATTACACTCATTATATGATAGTTTTAAACCAGTTGACACAAGGTTTTAATTTAGGATGCTCAGTATACCAAAGGTTTAGCCTTTTAGCAGAACCAAGTTGGAGAGAGTCGTAAAGAGCCACCTCTTATTAAGAAGATTGAAAATGAACTTGTTGGTAAGTCCCAAATCTTGAATCTTTTCACTGTGAACGATGATGGGTGCATTAGAATCACAGGGTTTATCATCAAAGTTTAAAACTTTTTCTTTCTAAATTCGTTCTTGAACCCATTGGTGTACAGTACACTGTTGAGTTCCTTAATTGCTAAGATGTTTTATTTGTTGTTATATATTTGTTTAATTCAATTTGATATCTTAATGTTTGCAATCTAATTGAAAGGGGAGTGATAGGATAAAGAAAAGCAACAACAATGTGTGTGTACAAAAAGCAGACACCGGCAATGACCAACTGCGATGGGTTGCAGTGGCTTTTCGAAAGTCGTTAACGGTAACTTTTCCTCACTTCTCCCAAATTTGTTAACCTTTCACTCATACCCTTCTCCGTTCAAAATAAGAAGCATAAAAAAAGGCAATCAATGGAAGATAAAAGTGAAGAAGACAACCCTATGAATTAAACAGATCATTAAGTTTCAGGTCACTGATATTTTAAAGTTTGTTTACTCTTTTTGTGCTTGCATACTGCAACTAAAAGAAGTGTTTGCACAAATGAATCCACGAATCTTACCTACTGCAGTCTAGAGGAAGCCATTTAGGAATAACAAAGCTTGTATTTTGTTCTGATGGAATGAATATCAACTTGAGAAGCAAAGTTCAATTCTTTATTGCAGAAGATTATGTAAGGCCCTTTTTGTTGGTTTTTTTGTGTAGAAATTAGTGAAAAAGTAGACTAGGGAAAAGCTTTTCTTGTTATATGTTTATCATTAACCCTTAGTGCTCAACATAGTCAATTAGCCTTTTTCTTGCTTTCTTTGGTTATATTCCTGTCAAAGTTTTAATTGACACATTCACTCGTATTAAGGTCTAGCAGACCCACCAAACAAATCTAAAACTTAAAAGGAAGCCCTGAAATGATGCATATCTAACCTTGAAGATATTCTCTTCCTCTGGATCATAAACCAAATGTTATGCCAACCTTGCCAGTTTGAACTGAAATTTCACATTAGTTGCTTTACTTTTGTCAAACTTACATGTAGTTTTGAATACTATTCTAAACACAAGTAATGGGGATCTTCTGCTAAGTACCAATAATTTTTTACACCTGTTGATTATAGTTTGCTAATTAGTTGGAAAATGTCATATTTAGAATTTGATTCAAGATAAAAATAAAAGCAAATCACACGTTTGGCACGGTAGACATTGCCTTAACGTAGTTGAATAAGTCGTCGTACAACAAAACACCTCTGATCACGTTCATGGCTAAAACTGATGAGTGAAGACAAAGATGAAATAAAACCATGGTTTTATGTAAATATATTAAAAGACTCGTTGATTCCTACAATCTTAAATTTATAAAAATTTATTATATATAATTAATATACAATTTCGTTAATTATATTAATTTGCATATGTTTTATTTCTAACTATAATGAGAATTAATTACTTTTAAAAACATCATATATTATATTAAAATAATTAACATAAAACTATAATTACAAAAATAGAAATAGGATGATAAAATCAAACATGTTTTTGTTTTTACTTTTTTATTATAAATATTAACCAAACAGGTTTTTGTTTCAGCTCTTATATTAAAAATCTCAACCAAACAGGTTTTTTTATTTAATTAAAAAACAAAAAACTAAAACTAAAAATTACAACAGAAAAATAGAAGTGAAACCAAATGGTTCTAAGATGATACTTGATTCTGGTTTACTTAGCCAGAGATGGCTGCGAGGGATCTTTATCTGACTGATGCTAGTTATCGTTCAACAGCAAAGCCTTAATCTAGACTTGTCCTAGATCAATCTTTCGTATCATAATTGGAAAAGTGTTGTTTATGTCAGCTAGCTCGACCTTTCTTTTGCATCTTTAAGGTTGGTGGATGGATATCTTTAAAGTGAACTCGCACTTTCAACACTATCAAGCACGAGGATTGTCAAAAGAGTGACGATGACATGGAGATACTAGATCTAGACAAATAGAGGAAGTCATAGTTGCACCAAATGTTTTATCATCCGATGTAGAACTATGGGATGTAGAATTGTTGGATAGGGTTTCGTTGGACATAGGAAATATATGGAAGAAAAATTTAAGGACTCAAAAACAATTTTGCTATTTAGCATGAGATGTACAGCTCGATACGTATCACTAATATGGGAATCAACAGATTGAATCCTTTATTAGTTTCTAGATGATATGCTATTTAACACTTACAAGCAAAATAAACTTCACATGCTTGCTTACAAACAAGACAAGGCAACACTGAGGGAAGACTGAAGCTAGCTAGCTAGCAATAACTATGCTCTTATTCAAGGTGGTCATGCGGTCTAATTGACATGAATACAGCAGCATACTGCAGGAGCCTATGCTCAGCACCTCCATTTACTGCTGTCACAACATTCGCTGCTTCTCTAGTCCTTGTCATGTAGCGCCGCCAAGCAAATTGTATATTTACCGCAGCCCATGTTCTCCAGTTTGATGAGTAATATCTTGCAGTTCGCTTGAGCCTTTCATTGGCGAATCTGTAGCGGAAGTTATCTGTGATGTACCTAAGATGGTCTGAATCAAGACCAAATGCTTCGATTAATTCTATGCACACAAATGTTGCAGATGAAGCAGGAAGTCTGTCAATGAATGGGCGGCGGAGACACCATGAGAGTAACTCATCACCTAGAAAGCCTCCTGGTTCAAGCACACTCGAGGCCACCATACCTTTGCTCAAGCTTTGGCATCTTCTGATTCGTCCACGAACAATAAAGACCATTCTGTGCACAGGGTCTCCTTCTCTAATTATCTGGTTTGAATAGCCAAAAAACATAGTTAACAAAATTTTGCAAGAGAACAAAATGAAAGTCCAAAATATGCACCTTTTCATCTTTTGAGAAGACCAGGGGCTTAACCCGGTCACAGATGTTGTCGAGAATAAGATCGTCCAAGTTGTGGAACAGAGGTACCTAAAGATTAAACATTGCATTCAAAATTGGATTAACAAGTCTTAGCATTATAAACCATGCAGAAGAAATATGAGAAAGAAGAGCTCCAGGTTCTCAAAGGTTTAAGCTTTCCTACTCCATGAGATCCAAATTAGTCCTGTTCAATTTCTTCCTTCTGTGAATTTGACAAGAAGATGTTGCGTGAATCTAATCTAAGGCAAGCAAAATTTAAATGATTGGTGATATAGTATATTTTTGTTACTTTCTTAATGAGCTCTAGGCACAAATAACGCTTAATGTCCCTTCGAAGTCCTTCAGGTAAGTCCTTGATCAACTCCATCTCATCTTCCCCTCCCATAGTTGACCATCTCTGACGTTCGAAACGGCGAACTCTTTGTCTTAATCGGGAAGGTAATTGTCTCCGCTTCATCCACCATTCCATGTCTCGACACCTCAACTGCATTTTTCTCTTATTGGCCATCACAGCGTGCAAGAACACCTTTATGAATACCAAATTTTCATCATAGGCTATATGAAGCCAAAAAAAATATAAAAAGAAAGAAAACATTAAGGGCAATGAGAATTTGTAGCCTATGATTGTCATACCTGGATATTACCGATCAACAAAGTGAAGAGCAACAAACCACTAAGAATAATACATATACTGAATACAACTTCCAACCAGTTACTTGTTGGCTCCAGATCATTGCCAAAGGTACTGCAAATATGAAAACAGCAGTTGGAATAATGAAAACAGTTGGAATATTGAAATGAGTTTCAATTTTTTTTTCTATTAGAAATCAAAGCAAACACATTTTAAGTGCCGAGACTAACTTTTGAGCTATGGCCTTTAAGACAGACATGCAGCAAGTAGAGTATAGAGCGCCAAAATGGCAGAGGAAAAACGTAATTTAGATATTTTAGTAGAACATAATGTGAAATTGTGAGAGGATAAAGGGTGGGGACATGGATTGAAGTGATTACAGACACAAAACCATTAAAGAGTAGAGACTACATCCATAATAGAGAAGAGTGAAGATGAAGAGTTTAATTTATGTAGTGATTACCTGAGGGACATTAGACCCCAGAATATTGGATAGAGAATCTTGACTGCCAAGGAATCACTAGCAATGACTGGCAATGCCCACTTGTAAATCCCATATTTGAAGGGACCGTTAACATCTAGGCATGATTTTCCTACTGTGGATGCTGATGACAAAAACTGGCAGCACTCCTCCACCTCTTTTGAGCAAGACAGAGCAAGTTTACAGTTTGCTTTACGGCCACATTGCTGGTTGAGGCAATAAGCAACCCGTTGTATGGCAAGAACATACCAACAGCCTCCCGCAACCTGTGAAAAGGACACAAGAATGGATGATTTTTTAATATTCCAAGTATGTGGAGGCATGAAGTAAACACGGGAAGAAGATAAAAAAAGTGACTAACATGGGAGGCAATGAAGTAGGCAGCTAGATTGAGGGCAAAACCCCACCAAATGGTGCCAAAGATATAACCTGTCACCTTCTGCATATTTCTCATCATACATATGCTGTGATACACCTTAGGAAGTAATTGGAACAAGAACATGAACAGAAGGATTGTCATTATTAGCTTCATCTTCTCTTCTCTAATTAACTTTGGTACAACTAACCAAAACACTGCCTGTAAAATAACATATTAATATGGTCAGATGAGGAAGTACAAATACATATTATTTCTCAGCTCAATTACAAATACAAAGGAACCTTGGGCAACAAAATGATAATGCATCAGCCTAAGCAGTTTGTTACGGCTACTGTAATATCTTGCGACCACTTAAGGTCATCTTCATCTTCTTTGTTCCAACGTGGCAAAACATGATTGGATGAAAGCCAATGACGCTATAAAAATATTATTTAACCTGAGGAACCGGCAGGATCACAAAAGCATCTAACCAAAAACCCTTGAGAGACCGCAAATAGTGAGAGGCAATGGCACGTGCGTCCCACACGAGCTTTCCACACCCCACAACAAGTGACTCTCGAGACACGTACGCTAATTTGAACTGCAACCACAGATGGAACACGTGAACTGCATCCACACTCGTGCGAAAGACGGTCACGATTGCCGTCAGCCTGCCATCCATGTACAAACAAGGGGACCCACGTCGCCCGATCGACAGTGCATAAAAGAACATAGGATCAACGGCCAGTGCCAGGCCACGTGCCAAAAGAAGAGCCCGGTTCCACTTCTGCACCCGTTTGCTGCGGGGGTCAAGTACTAGCCCGAACGGGCCGGTGAACCCGGGTACGCTCTTTCTCGGTCCGGATCGGGTCTGGATAGGTACTAAGGACGACCCAGCCGAGGCCTCCCATTCGGGTTGGTGAGCTCCGTCGCAGCTGGTGGAATGGAACACCGGAGCGCCTACCTGAGTACAGGCGTAACATTCGACGGAGGACGAGATTGGATTATCTCCGGTGACGGTGCTATGATTGGAGCTATTATTTCTGACGATCTTCTCGCCATTATCTCTGAACAATCCAATCCACCTGTGATGATGAACGTAAAACGTTTGATAATACTGCAGAACTAAGAGCACAGAGAGAGATAACTAGATTTCAAGTTCAACGCAAATAAGCATTTGTATAAACCCTTATGCCAAACAGATCAAAGTGTAATCTTCTTGAAGGGAAGTGGCGAATACGCACTCATTTGGTTAAATACGAGGTGTGTTCTTTCTATAATGGGTCTTGCATGAATTGAGCACAGATAAAGGTAACCTCGTAGATAGACATTTATCTTAAATATCTTAAGATGTATGCCTATTGAAGGGAAGTGATGAATTACTATAAAGTTTGTTGTTATGGTGGCTGTGTATGAGCACAAGGAAACCAGTAGAGAGTATAGAAGCAGTAGAAAAGGGCGTACCTTGGGAGAAAGAAGTGGAAGTTGGGGTGAGAAGACATGACTGGAAGAGAGGAAGCAAGCTAGGGATGGGAAGGTGGTGAGGAGAAGAGAGAAACGGGGGTATATAAAGGATGGTTCATGGTAGAGGGGAAAGAAGTTTGGCTTTGTTTGATTTGGAAGGACTATAATAAAGATGCCTGTCACGTAACACATTAAGGGTAAGTGGTTAAGAGCCGCCCATACGTAGACAACGGCATGCTCAGTGTCAGTGGCAGTGGGGTTCGTTTTGTAGCAAACTCGAAAGTCGAAAATGGTCCAGTGATAGACTAATGTTTGTATCACAAATCTCAGTGGTAGTGCGGTTCATCCGTACGTTTTGTAACAAACTCGAAAATGATTTTATCACTAAACTCAGCTTCCAGAACTGGCCACGCCACTCCACGCCAAAATTCCTCACTTTTAACAGCTTAAAGAACATGTAGGCAAATACATAATTTTCAGTTGTTCAGCATAGGAGGACAAAGGACGCATACATCGACTAATCAAATATTGTGGTACCTTCAACGTGCATGTGCCGTGATTTGTAAAAAGTTGGCATGAAGTAATGTTACTGTCATCCTTTCGTCACTTGGGTACTTGCATGCCATATTCTCTTTATTATTTATACGAGGAATATTTTTTTGCGACAAATGATTAATCGTAGGCAATCAAAAGCAATTACCATCACTTAATTGAACACTACCAAGCAACAAAACTAACGAAGCAGAAGTACAGGATGTAGGAAGGAACACCTTTTGATTTAGGTTGTAATTGTTCCTGTTTCCTGCATGAGTAAACTCGAGAATCATGCATGGTCCCCCATGCACCTAGCTAATATATGATAGATAAGGTGTTGCTGTCAGTCTGCAAAATGGTCCAAGAAAGCACTT
Source organism: Erythroxylum subrotundum (assembly GCA_027563845.1). Taxonomy (NCBI): domain Eukaryota; kingdom Viridiplantae; phylum Streptophyta; class Magnoliopsida; order Malpighiales; family Erythroxylaceae; genus Erythroxylum; species Erythroxylum subrotundum. Next base: position 11,615,146 of record JAOQMQ010000008.1, read on the forward strand.
GCATTTCAATTATGAAAGTTTTGGGTGCTGGTCACATTTTCTGTTCAGTGCTGTCGAAATTATCAGGGGACATATCTAATTACCCTGTTTCACTTTCCATACAGTACTGTGGCCTCTGTCAAGCGAGATAGAAGAATTAATTTTTAAATTAGGAGAATTTAATTATTTGGTTCTTAATTTAAAAGAATATATCAGTATCATAAGCGATTTAAAAAATACCTTATATTAATAACAAAAAAGAAGTTAATAATAAAATGATAAAACAATTGGGGATAGTTATTATAAAAAAAAAATTCATAATTACCATGTCTAAAACCAAACGTTAGAGGTATACACCACCTTGTGTAGTATTTTATATATACAAAAATCTTTTTGTGTCAAGTAGTCAGATGAGTTTCTGGGTCTAAATTGTGTAGGATTTTACAAGTCTCCTTGGGTGATCATCTACGGAGAATGACCTGTGGTAGACCCCTTACAACATATATATAGAGACATGTCAATTTAAGTCAAACTCACTTTTACAACATATAGAGACATGTCAATTTAGGTCACTTGGCTCACTTTTACAACATATAGAGGCATGTCAATGTAGGTCACTTGGCTCACTTTTACAACATGTAGAGACATGTCAATTTAGGTCACTCTTAGTCACTTTGTTTGTTTCTCTTGCAACTTTCAATATGGATTGGTCTGGTCATGACCCATGTTTTACATTTTAGAAAGATAAATCTCAATAATTTTCTTCCACTTAAAAGAACACATGTTTTGAAACATAAAAACTAACGGTCTAGGACACAACTTAGATTATATTGGATAAATTGATGTCATTGGGTACAATTTTGGCCACACCCATGGTTGGATAAGATAATGTGTCAGACATGTCATTAGTTGGAGTGTTCAATCAAACATGAGTATTTTGCCTCCAAATCTTCACCAGTAGTAACTCTTATGATTGATCCAAGCCTATCTGCATTGAATCCACTATTGTTGCTAATTATACTCATATCCCCACTTTCTTTAATAGGATTCGTCCATAAATCTTTAACTTTGAACTAAAAGATACTCTCTCCAAAATCATAAAAACACAAAAGAGATTTAGATACTTTAAAAGCTTCTTTTAGTTTAGTAAATTATACCTATTTTGTAACATCCCACCCTGATGAGAAGGGTAGAATAGTAATTTAGAAAGGGCTGAGAGTGTTTAGTATGGTTTTGAAATATTCATGCAACCAGAATGACTTGTGGGTGTCCCGGTGTGTACCCTACAGTAAAAGGGCGCTACATATTTAACTCATACTGATTCTTGATCATCAAATGCATTCTCCAGCCATATTTAACTATCTTACATAGGTACTATATCATATAATACCCATGTTTACACTTTTCAAAAGAAAAAGACACAAACACCTATTTATTCACTTCATTTTTCCCACATTCATTTCGTAATAGTAGCTTATATGGTTTTGAATAATTCATAGTAGGCCAATGAACTTCTTTACAAGAATAACATCAGCTACATTAGTGCAACTCCCTTTATCCATGATCATACTATATACCTTTTTAGAAATGACATATCTAGTATAAAAGATGTTTTTCTTTTATTACTCTTAACTCATTCTCCTTGATCAAAAAACTTAACAATCTCCTAATAACAAGCATATCACCTTTAACAATATATCAAGCTCCATCATCACTAAAGTGATTAAGTACTGACTCTCATTGACATCAAACTCTGTTCATAGGCTTGAATCTTTCCCCTTTAAGCTTAAAAGCTAAATCAAATTTCCTCAACACTTAGATCATTATTCTCTTTAAGAACTTTTATTGGAGGTGTTAGATAGCATCTAATAAGCCTCTTTTCATTAAGAATTTAAGGATCTTGTCTCCTTTGCAATTTCACAAGGTGATCGGATTGCCTCAATAACATGTCGTTCACCTCATAAGCATCATATTCATCATCTTAAACTATTACAACATGGTCTGTATAAAGTGCAAGTTGTCTTTCTCCACCTTCAATTTTTGAAAATCCTTTGGTAAACATATTTTAAAAATATAAGAAAAGTTAGTAAAGAAAATTTCCCATGCACTTTGTCACGTGTTAACTCTCAAAGATTACAAACCAATCATATTTTACTCCTTCATAAGTTCTTTAAAAAACTAGACAAATTCAAACAAGAATTCAACATTGTAAAGTCTAAAACCTAAGAGCTATTGGTTAAAAAGAGGAATAACTCACGGGTTAAGTAAGGAATATGAAAACTAAACAAAACAAGAAAAGATCAACAACAAAAATTTAAACTATATTTCGGAATGATTTTTTGAGATAATCATTCCTACACTGCTTCGTTTCTTCTTTACTTTTTTTTCTTTGATATCATAACCACTTGATTTTTAATAGTTAAAGTGCAAACAAGAAGGCTTGAAAAAATTAGATATGAAAGACATGAAATAATAAATTGAAAAAGATAAAACCTTAACATAATAAGAGATTTAAACAAACCTTAAAAACAAAAAGAGGATGAAATTTGATTTTTTTTAACACTTCATAATAAAGGACATGATGTAATAGAAGGAGAATCATAAAGAACATGATTTTCTCTTTATTGTAAAAAAGAAATATAATAAAATTTGAACAACTCAAAAACAAAAAGGATAACCACACTTGATTTAGAGCCAATATATAATACCAACTGATGTAAACACACCTAAGAATACATCTTAGAGAACCAACAAAAAAATTTGAATCAAATTACCTAAGAAAACTAAAGCAAATGTATATAGAAATTGACCCTTTGATTATAAAGAATTAATAAATAAATTCATAAAGTATTTGAACACCATTAAGAAAGAATTCTTTTTTATAAGTTTGAAATTCTAAAAATAACAAGGGAAAGAAGCTCTAACGGCTTTCAATAAACATATATCTTAATATTGTCTTCTACCGAAAAGAAATGTCTTAATTAAATACAAAACATAAAAATTAAGGTTTCGAGTAGGCATGATCTGAGATCTAACTATGAGCCATAATATATAGGCTATGGTTAAACTGATGTTATTAGGCATGGTATAGGACATGGGCATGGTACAAGACATGTCTATGGCCGGAGACTGTGAAACCTCTTGTGAGCTTGTGAATTAAGACATGGTTTAGGCCATACCCATGATTAAATATCTTGTCAAACTGATGTTATTAGGCATGGTATAGGACATGGGCATGGTACAAGACATGTCTATGGCCGGAGACTGTGAAACCTC
>JAOQMQ010000008.1:11619840-11634769 GCA_027563845.1 Erythroxylum subrotundum
AGGTGAAAAATAGAAAGTGGACATAAGCTAATGATTGTTTGGCTTAACCACTATTAATTAGTTTTATCTATCTTTTTGTACCACTAGTAATTAGTTTTTATCTCTCATTCATTACTCTTTTTTACTATTATTGTGTTTGATATGAACTATTCTATATAAATTTTTCATAACCATTCATTAAAATAGATAATCAATTTATTAATTTGTAAATTATACAAAAATAAATGCACATAGTTTATCTCTCTTTTCATATATCATCCAAACGCTAACAAAATTGTTGAAAAATAATGTTGGAAGATTTGAAACAATAACTTAGTTTAATTGAAGGTGCAAAATATTTTATTTATAAGGAAATTATAAAATAACATAAAGGCAACTTATAAGAAAAGATTTGCAACATTTTGATCAATCATTAGGGTGTTAAATAAAGATTACAAAGAGGTTACATAAAGTTATAACTCATAACATATTCATTAAATTTTAATTCTTGGTTATAAAATCTGAATTGAATAATTGATATGACTTGCATAATGATGTTCTTTTCTTCGTAGTAAAAGCAACTAAATATGAGTAATTATTATGAAACAATATTATATATTATATAAGCTACCATTAAATCATTACATAGGAAACATTATAATTTAAAGTAATTTTAAGGTTTGTCTATTACAATATTATATATTATATAAGCTACCATTAAATCATTACATAGGAAACATTATAATTTAAAGTAATTTTAATTAAGGTTTGTCTATTATGTATTAATCTATAAATGATAAAAGTATTGATGGGAATCTTATATGGGAATCTTATATAATAATTGAAGTTGGAGAGTGTCAAAGCATCTTTCTTTCTTTTTGCTGTTTTAGCTGTGCAGAAACTGAAGGACACTGGCGACCTACGACCTTTTAGCTGTCAAGGAGATTTTCGCGGTTCGGAAAATGCCAATGTTTCTAGATCCCACGATTGCTACGTATGAACTAATGATGTCTTTTCATAACTTATTTTATTTTAATATTAATAATAAAACATGTGTGTTAATTTTTTTAAAAAATTTAAAAAAGTATGAGTGAAAAATAAGAACGTGACGCGCTCCCAGGTTTTGCTTCAATTTCACTCCTTTTGATTGTGATTCGGTTACTTGATATGTACGGAAATGTGTCATTCCAGATTCAATTTCACTCTGTTCTTGACTTAAAGGAGAAGGATTAAAGATATTTTTATTATTAATGTTACTATTAATAATAAAAATATTTATTTTATTTTAAAAATAATAATAAAAATTATAATAAAAATTAAACTAAATAGTTAATTAAAAAATCTTTGAAAAAAAGAGGAGAGGAAGGTGAGATAAATTTTTACAAAATTTTTACTAAAAAATTCCTCTATTTTTTAAAGCTCATGATATCGGCCAATATCATGCGAAACTGTCGGTATCAATTAATACCGACGATTGTTATCTTTAAATATAATTTTGTATCGTATTTTAACTAATATACTGATTGGTACGGTACAAAACTCATATCATTGGCCTGATACTATAAACTCCTCTCTTCTTTTGCTTTCATTCTGCTGCCTGATTACTATTACAAACTCATAGCTTTGATGCTCTTAATTAGCATCAACATTCTTGTCAAAGAGTTTTGACAAGAACATATTAACTTTATTTAAATATTAGAAATTTGACTAAATTTCTCTAACTTTATTTTTTATTATTGAACCAGCTCATGAGAGTTGACTATATACGAAAAGCCAACGGCGGAGCTTCCCTAATACAGACAATCTATGATTCTAACCTCGAAGATGCCATGAGTAACCAAATTCTTTTGTAATCATCATCAAAATAGTAGTTCTGCCTTTCTTTGCCCATTTAAGTTCAATATTTTTATCATCTTACTTTTATCGAAGATGCCATAGAGTAACCAAATTCTTTTGTAATCATCATCAAAATCGTGGTTCTGCCTTTTTTGCCCATTTAAGTTCAATATTTTTATCATCTTACTTTTATCATACCATCATCGACTATTCCTTTCGATCAATCTAACAAATTCGAACATGGCTAAAAGAAAACAAAAGTATATGTTAATTTAACCATTCCAATTTCCGAGTCGGTGAATTCGCTAAAACTTGGAAAGTGTGAATATATTTAGAATCTTAGACTTCATATCTTAACGAGACTTTAATTGAGTGTTGATGATGATAATTATTATATCACTAATTTAAAAGGTATATAATCAATGAATTCAATGTTGATGAATTATGTAAAAGATATTTTTCTATAAACTTAACACAATATTGTTTAATCATTTAAAAAAAAGTTCATATATAATAAAAGAAATTTCATAAAGAAAAATACAAGTGATCCATTGAATTTCAAAATAGTTAATTTTGGACTTCACATTGAAATTGAGTGAAAAAGATTTGCTCACCTACTTGGATTATTGTCAATCATGCTCTTTTGGTGGACTTATACGTGCTTTTTGATTACATATAGTTCCACCTAGGAACCTTCCACTTTTCACCATATATTCAAAAAACACCCTCAATGCAACTTACCAGTACGTATTCATTGTCTTTTGTCCAACATGTAAAATCAACTTTTCCATATTCATTTACTCTCAAATAAATTATTTGTGGGTTTCATATTGAAGTCTTCTTCTCCGGTGGATATCTTAACCAGTAAAGACTTAGTTGACATTGATGGAGCGAAGGATTTCTAGACTAACGAACCTTCCTTCTTTAAACTGCCTCTTCAAGCCTACAAAACACCACGAAATGAATAGTTTACAAGAAACCAAGAATATAACATGCATACGTCAAAAAACAGAATAGAGCAGTAACTAAAACTTCATCTACCAGTTTAAGAAAGCGAAGTGAGCGTGCTATGGATTAGGGTAGAATTGTTGAATTTTTGTTGCATCGTGAATTTAAATAAGGAGAATTTAAGTAATGGAAAATGTAACATCAGCCTTAGTTACGACCCAGGATTAATCGTGAACTTGAATTAACATAGAAAATGCGAAAAATTACCTAATTTGTCGTCCATTTCCAATGAATGAGCTTTTAAACACCAAACTTGTAACATATTGTTAGTTTATACTCTTGCAGCCAATCAGTTGGATACAAATTAATGTATGACATTATTTTGAATTAATGAAAATGTTTTATTTATCTTTATGTATTAATTTAATTAATATTTTTATATTTTAATACTAAAGGTAAAATCATTGGAATAATTACTGTGTAATTGAAATTATGATGAGATCATAATTATGAGATTCAATTATTACTTATGTGTTATTGCTAAATATTCCTAGTTGTAGTTTCATCAAGACTGGATATTGTTGAAACAGTAAAACTATCACACATTATGTTTCTTTTTTATGAAGAAAGTAATTGATCTCATAAATTAAAGTATAGAGATATTTAAACTAATGTGTCGGTGATTATTAGATAATAAGTCACTGAACTGACCCGATTATGAGAATTCTGAATGGAATATTACACTACAGGAAAATGTCGTTTAGCAACGGATATTACCAACGAAAAACGTTTGGATTCCGTCGGTAATATAAATTGGCGGCGGAATCAACCGACAGACAAAGACGTTGTAAAAACAGTCATAGATAAATTTACCGACGGATATTTTATATAACCGTCGGTGAATATACCGATGGTTGGCTGTTACAGTCGGTAAATTTACTTATTGGCTTTTTCTTTCGGTCAGAATTTTTGCCAACGTTATTGGTTATTCCGTCGGTAACATTACCGACGGTATGAATGACTGTCGGTGAGTATAAAGATGGGTCAACAAATCCTAATGGTAAAGTTGGCGACGACTATCAATATTACCGACGGTTACTCTTTATTTCGTCGGTAAATATCTTACATTTTACCGATGGTTTGTGGTGTTCTGTTGGTAAATATAATTGATTTTATCGATGTACTTGTATTTTTTGTCGATAAATAATTTTAAATTTTTAGAAAAATATCCCGACATTAAATTTTATTTCATGATCTTATAATTAATGCATAATTTCAACAGTTATGAATTATCTGTGCATAATACTTTGATTTGTTTATATATTTAATTAGTTTAAACAGAAAGTTGATTGATGATATAAAGTTAAAATTATTTTTATTGATAATTAAAACATTAAATTGTACATAATAAGTATTTGTAATTCAAACCAAATGACTATAAGTACACTATTGTCTTGGTGACCGCGGATGCTCTGAGGTGCTACCCCTCCCCTTCAACTCATCTACCTCATGTCTTAGCTGAGCTATGTACTCCATCAATGTCTGCACTGTGGTCCGAAGCTCATTGACTTCATTGGTTGTCGACTATCTACTAGATGTTGCTGTACTGGACGTGGAGGATTGCGAATAACATGTGTTCATAAATGAACCTAACTTGAAAATCCTTCCACGATGGTCCCTATCACCTACTGTATCAAGATATATCTGACTCTCATCAACAACTTGTTCGTGCTGAGACTGTCGCTGAATGCTTTCTTGTATTTGGTTCTATTAGGAGGCAATGTTTATATTAGTAAGTGATAATTATTAAGAATTAATATTAAAACATAAATTTAACATACAATAAGTTCTCTATATCAGGTGTTGACGAATGTTACACCGTCATGCTTCTTAGTGTGAGTGTGCAAAAAGAGTTGATGGGTGTAGGTGTAACATCCCATGTTCGGGGCTAGACCCTAGAATAGTGAATTGAGTGTATTGTGAGAAATTAAAAGTATATTGCATGCTCATGCATCATTGTATATTCACACACTTGTGAATATTTATTTTTGATACATTAAAAAAAATGTATATGCATTCATTGATATTTTTCGGGTATAATTGATATATAAATGCGATTAAAATGTGAATTGTAGATTATTTGTGGTGGAAATTTATTTGGAGAGTATTATGATTATTTCGAAATTTTTGGTGAATTTTAGAGAATTTACAAAAATTTGGGGTATTTTGGACAAAAAAAATAGAATAAGAGACAAATGGGAGGGTGACACATGACCCACTTGCATGGGTGCCATGTGTCATTGAATTGTTAACCCACGTAGTTAGGTGTTGAGCAAAAATATTTTTGCGGCTCTTTCTCTCATTGCTTCACCAAAAGTGCCCATCACCAAAACACTCTTCTTGATCATCCATCATCGAACATCAAGTTGTCCATCTTGTGTATTTGGTCCACTTATAACTACTGGAAAATTTGTTGAATCAAGTAAGTCATGTTCTGAGTTTTATGGGTACCATAAATGATTGTTTGATAATGGTTTAAGGTTTGCAAATGAATGCATGCATGATATAGGTTCTATGTTTTTTTCGGACTGTAAATCGATGCTGAAAAAAATGTAGAAGTTCATGAAAGCTGATGTATGAATATATATGCTCTGTTTCTGTTCACTTTTGATATGCGGGAATATGTGTAGGTGTTTTTGAGATGATCTGAAGTGAGTTTAAAGATAAGGAAAATGAATTGGGTGAGGTCCTGATATAGAAATGATAAAATGATAAATTTTTAATGAAATGAAAGTGTAGAAGAAGATGAAAAAATGCATCAGATGAATGTAAGATAGAAAAATGAAAACATGCAGAGGGTATGGAATTTGCATGAACAGTAATATGTGGTTTCTTGTGTTTGTGATCATTTGAGTTTAACTGAAACAATAGCAGAAAAATTTGATGTAGAACCGTATGGCTATAGGTTTTGTTTTGGATTTTGGATTGTAATTGATTATAAATAATTAAAAAAATAGTTGTAGTAGTGAGAGAAAAGTTGCAGCTGTGAGAGAAAGTAGAAAAAATGGTGATGTCCGTAAATGAGCTTTGTTTTTAATGTTTGAATTTAATCTTGAATCTTGGGTTGTTTTTAGAGTAAGTTAACTTGGAAAGGGAGTAGAAATACAGAGACTGTAAGCTAGAGATGGTGTATAGAAATAATGGATTAAGTAGAAGAGAGGTAGAAGGTGATGGTTTACGTGAATGATTTTGGTTTTTGAAGTCTGAATGTGAACTAGAGTATTTTTACTGAACAACTTTAATTCTTTTAGTTATAACTTTTTCATCCATCCTCAAAATGACTTGAAAATTGAACCAATACACTCTTAAGACATTGCTTTTCCTCTTCATAAAAATTTAGAGCCATCTGAATTGATTTGAAAAAGATTGATTGGATGAAAGTGAGGAAATGTGTTGGAATGTTATGAACTGGAGAATTTTTATTGAACATGCTTCGGTATTTTGATTATATATTGATATGTAGATTTCAAAATGAGTTAATTCTTAATTTAGATTAAACTTAAGACATAAGTCTATAACTTTCTTGAAGAAGTAGAATTTTAATTCTGTCTTGAAGACTTTCAAAATTGGCATGAAATTGAGTCTTGGATTAGGCTGTAGTACTACCAGGGACAGAAATCATGTCCTGTTGTTATTGAATAAACTGTATTGATGTAGGCCGAATTAGACTAAGCTGTCTTCACCAAAGTTGTATCTTATTCTCTTAGCTTTAAATTGGTATAACTTTTGTAATTTTTGGATATTGTAATTGAGAGATATGAGATGTATAACTTGAATGCATGATCATGCATTAGCCAAAATTTCAAATGTATACAGTCTGTGGTATTTTGAGCATAACTCATAGAATAATAAACTAAATTGTATGATTTTGGTGTAATTAGAAATTTAAGATATAGAGGAACAATTGTTTAGAAGAAAGTGTTATAGAAATATATCATTTTCTTGATCTTATTGATTATGTAAAGTTGACCCGAATGGGATGCTTTTAGCAAAAGTTGGAATAGTGAATGAGTGTGTGAATTTTGGCATTATTGGAGTACATCAATTTGTCACGGAAATATACCTGAGAAGTTTTCATTGCACATGCATGATACATGATACATTTATACATGTGTTTACTCAATTACATAAGCAGTACAGTAATGTGAAATTGTGTTAACGTATATAGGAGAGCAAGTAGCACTACCACATCCTGATATTGCGGGAACGTCAAGGCAATAGGCTTAAGGGAGCAATTGTGAGTAACCTAAGATAGTCTCACTTTAATTTGATATGATATTACTGAATTGAATTTGATATGTGATGAATGTGTACTGATTGTGTACTGGATTCCAGACATGAAATGTCCGAGGAGTTTTGATGCATGTGAATATCATTGGAAGTGCTACTTGTATATGAATGAGACCGCCTAAGTGATTCTCAATTGAAAGTGACTGAATGTTATGACTAACTGTATTAACTGAGATAATATGAATGAAAGTGATTGATTGTATTGAATGAATTGTGGCATGCATTTCATTTCAATACATGTAATACAAAGGCAGTTGTGACTGGTGTTGCTACTGACTAAGACTGCTACTGGAAAGAGCTTAAAGCTCAAACATATGTGGTTAGAGCCTAAGGCTCACTATGATCAATGAGCCTGGTGATACGAGATACTGAAAAAGCACACAGTCACAACAATGTAAAAACGAATGTGAGTCTCATACATATAGCATTCACATATGATTTGAATTCACTGAATGATTTGTAAAGGTATAAGAATGTTATATGTTTGAATACATGGTATTAAACCAATGATTGTGTTTTATTCAAGTATAATAAAGTGATAGTTTGATTAAATTGTTTGAATGAAATACAATTTGTTTGTGATAAAACTTGATGCTAATCAAGTTGATATGAACTGTGTGACAATATGTTTATGATTGATTGAGTTTTATAACATGAGTGGACCATCGAGGATGGCTACTCTACCGAGTTCGCAAAATTCATCAAAATTGCACCGTTGACAATTTTAAGTTCGAGAGTGAGACGACCTAGCTTCTAAGACTCCATAGAAGCACATTTTGTGTAACTTTGACGATCAAATATGGCTCAAAGGTCGGTCAAGTGGGAATTGAAGACATAGTCTGATATTATCTTTTGCTATTCCTCATGTTTGTAGCGTACTGTGCAGACTGAGTTGTTATGCTCATAGGGTGGTGATATGTAAACTTGGATGTTGAACTTAAAGCTACAATGTACATTATGGTTATGATATAAAATGAGGAAATTTTGGATTTTAGCAAATGTGTGATTTGTGATTTTAATTACGATGCCATGTGATAAAGTGAAAGTGAGATAGTTAATAGGTCATTTTTTTCAGGCATGTGCGCGTGTGATTGAAGGGTGCACGTGCATCTGTCAGATGGGAGTGGGATGTTACAGTAGGCCTCATGCCCATAGACTTTTTCTGCATAAGAATAAAATTTTATAAGTGAACTAGAATTTATAAAAATTTCGGTAGAGTTTCCTCTATTTTTATGATATTTACCCCTTGTTGAACAAATAAAATATCTCAGGACAGCCATATATGGCACTAGACATTTATACCATTATCTTTATCCATAATACACATATTTTCATTTCAAAATTCACACATCAATTTAAATTGAAATCTAGTAAAGTAAAACAATTAGAATATAAGTGTAAAGTTTAGATACTTACAAGTCTCTCTACATGCTCGTGATGGGTAATAGATCCTCCCATATGTACGGGAAGACTCTCTCCTCCTGGTCCTCCACGTCTGTTGGTAGAGTTACACTCTGAAATGGACATTGCCTCAGGTGATGTCCAATACTGCTGTCAACGATTCTATATTTGTTCAGAAATATAAGGCGATCGTACACCAGCCTTGTGTATCGTACCAATAAAGTCACGATAATGTGTACGTGCTCGTCTCTCCCATACTTTATGTATGACCGTGTCAAATTCAGAATCCTAAAAAAAATTCTGAAATAAAAAGAAAAAAATTCTATAAATACTTATAATGTAATAATATTTATCTAATTAATGTATGCAAATCAATTAACAAAAGAAAAAAAATATTTTTTATTGTACCTCAAACTCTTGATAGTAAAATTCCTTTGTGGCCTGAAAGATATTCTTCCATACATAACCCTCAAGATCATTCTTCTCCTTAAATTTAGATGTCATGTTTCTAGAGCACGGTCCAGACGGAATCAACCCAATATAAAAACAAATAATTTTATACCATTTGCAAAAATTTAAACCTATAACTTAATTATAAACATATAGTGTTTCATGTAATTTCACTTACAGATTATTGACAATTGTGATGTAAGTTCTTCCATCAGGCCCCTCAGCTCCAGGCTGGCGGCCGTCTCCTTCATCTGCATCGTTTACCCCTGATATTTGTGTTGCTATAGGAGTAGTGGATGATGTAAGAGTGGTGGATGGTGTAGCATCAGGAACATCAGGTGATGTGTCATCTGCAACTGTAGTAGCTGGAGGGGGAGAAGGTGATTAAGTTGCAACTGCAAAGTGTGATGGTTCACCTTGATAGTAAGTACCTCCAAATCGTTGTCTGAACCTGAGTCGCATTATATCACATTGTCTCTTTGGTGGCATATTTCAACCTGAAATTTATTTTTTATTGAATTTTCTAGAAATATAAGAATTTGAATTCAATAGTTTACACAATATATTGAAAAGAAAATAAGGCGATTTGTTGAATATAATATTCAAGTACAAACTTTAAATTAGAAGATTAAAAATTCTTACAGTCATATAAGAAGAATAATATCAGTCTATACTCAATAATACGCAACTTGACCACTAACTAATAGAGAGGTTGTTTGACAAATTCTTACAGATGCAACAATAAATCAACTTTAAAGTTGAGTCCAGTTTATTGCATTAATAAATGACAATGATATAATTATTTTTTTGGATTCCAAGTGACATGAGAGTCAGTAAAGGTAAATGAGTCCCCGATGTCTGGATTCCCGAGAAGGGTCCTTACATGTTCGAAGGCACCAATTAAAACAGTGATAGTTCTTCCCTCAGGTGCAGGGTTTTTAACACCTTCTTGTAATAACATTTCCACTATAGCTAAACTTGTAGAGGATACAGTGAATGAGTTGCCAGAATTAGTATGGAAGACAAACTCTCCGGATGAACTGTCAGTACAAAACGGTTTACCTAAAACACAATCAGTATAGAACTTAGATATTGACAGATTAGTAAACCGTTAAACGAATCAAAATTGGAGTGACATGCATACGTGAATGTCTAGACGAAGTCTATGGAATTGACGAATTTTCCAAAACAACCAATTTCCCTAATCCTTTACGGACCATTGTGACATCGCTCCTGCCTCTATGGGCATACATTTCATCTTCGAGATTCAAGGAAGCTTAAAACAACATGTAGTATATACCATCAAATGTGAATATATATAATAGCTTTATAAAAGAAAATGAGATGTACATAATAAGGAAAGTGACGTTGTTCAGATGATACTAAACACCTTGAAGCAAAAGATCAGCCATGGAAGGCAAACGATCATTAGTGTATAAAGTGGAGATTTTTTTTGCATTGTTTATTCCTTCAGTAGGGACAATTTTGCCACATTCCTCCCAACAAAATGCATTAGTGCCATCCAGAACTAGTCGCCATGTCAACATTCCTTGATTAATAATGTTAAGAGGTATATTCTGCAAATGTCGATTTAGAATAAAATGATGATATGTTCAACTCCAAGCTCGATAATAAGTGAAAGTAGTCCAGTTTAGCACTTATACACCTTCAATGTGCCTAATGATATGAATTAATCTATCCACTCTAGACATCACTTAGTAATATTTGATTGAATTTTCTACAAATATAAGAATTTAAATTCAATATTTTACACAATATACTGAAAAGGAAATAAATGATTTGTTGAATATAATATTCAATTGCAAACACAAATTAATCTTTATCATCACTTAATTGTAAATTACAATCATCTTCTTTTTCTAAAGAATAAGAATCAAACTCAGGCTCCTCTTCAGATCTCTGGCTCTCGTCATCCTCTCTAGATGAAATTTCAACATATTCGTTAGATGGATCATTTAAAGGTTCATTATCGTCATATGTGACAGATGCATTTATTTCATAAACATCTTCTTGAAGCACTTCACTTTCAATTCTCTGTTCTCCTTTTCAATGTGATTCAAAAACACCTCCGGGTTTAACTTTGCAAACAGCCAACCAATCTGACTTATCTTATCGTAAGCTGGGAAAAGGGACATAATATACCTGAATCGCTTGTATTGCCAATACGAAAGGTTCAAATTGTCTCAATCTTCTTCGGTTATTGATTTCAACTAGATTGTATTGGCCATACACTTTTGTACCAATATTTGGAGTCGGATCAAACCAGTCAAACTTAAATATCACACTTCGCTTTATTGGCAATGTAGGGTACTCAATTTCAAGTATATCAACAATTTTACCATATTAATCCATCAATTCTCCCTGTATGCAAACTCCATTATTTATTGTTGCCATACTATGACCATGATATTCTGTATGATATTTGTATCCATTAACGAAATACACCGGATACGATTTAACAATTTGCGAAAGTCCTTTGCAAGATCATATATGAACTTGTTCTCTATTGGATTTTCTAAGGCCTACATAAAAGAAATTATCATATAAAAGAGTATAATACCATTTGAACACTTAAATCTTATAATTCAATCATTTCAATATTTATTAGTGAAAACTTGCATATTTCTCAAACCATCGAGGAAAGTGTCTTCCAACTTCTTTATTGATATCATCCTGTGTTTTGTCCGACATTAGCTCGTGTAACAATTCTTCATATAATCGCAAAACATTATTATGTATTTCAGTTATGAACAACACTAAATTTCAAAACCCAAATAATCAATTTCAACTTGCTGCACGAAAGGTTGAACCTCTTGAAAGTTCAATAAAATGTAACTATGGGCAGCCTCAATCTTTTCCTCTATTAACATTCTTCTTGTTGAACGTCCATATGTTTGCCTAGGATATGTGAAAATGGATAAGTTACCTTCAACATCACTCGTTCCTCCCCCATTGTCATTACGAGGAACTTTTCTTTCTTTTATGTGAACATGCGACTCAAAATAATGTGAACAAAATGTATTAGCTTCCTCCACTAAATAAGCATTACATATCGAACCTTCTACTCTAGCCTTGTTTTGACATTTTTCTTCAAGTGATGCAAATACATATATTAGCGAATAGGGTTATTACAATTTAGTTGTTAAAACATGTTATTATTCAATTACAATCATTTTTTTGAATTACCTCTTAAACGGATACATCTATCGATATTGAACTGGACTGGCTAGTTTTGCCTCGTGTGCTAAATGCACAGGTAAATGCTCCATATAGTCAAAGAAACTCGGAGGAAAAATCTCTTCAAACTTGCACAAAATTATTGGAATTTTCCTTTCTAGTTTTTCCATTTCAACCAACTTGATTTTAGATGATGTTAAACTTTTGAAAATCAAACTTAATTCGGTTATTACTTCCCAAACCTTATTCGGTAGCAACTCCTGAAATGTAATTGGAATTAGCCTTTGCATAAACACATGACAATCATGACTTTTCATGCCAAATAATTTGTACTTCCTCATGTCCACACACCTTGCCAAGCTTAAAACATGACCATCGGGAAACTTTAAACTTTTCAACCATTTACACAATATTTCTTTTTATTTTTTATCCAAAGTGTAACATGCTTTCGGATATTTACTGGTGCAAATATCTTTATGTAATTCAATTCCTTTTACAAAAAAGTTGAAAATCAGCTCGTGATTTTGCATTGTCTTATGTCCTCCCTTCAATGTTCATTATGGTATTGAACAAATTGTCAAAAATATTTTTTTCAATATGCATCACATATAGATTATGACGTGTCAAATTAGTTTTCCAATATAGCAAATCCCAAAAGATGCTTCGTTTTCTCCAACCAAAGTTTTTACTAATGCTTGTATTAACTTCATCAGCTTTAAATTATGTAACTTTCAGCAAGCCTAATTCCTTGATCTCTTGTAAAATCTCTTCACCAGCTTTGTGAGGGTGAGAAGGTGTTTTTATCATCCTATTCTTAATGAACTTTTGTTTATTGCGTCTAAATGGATGATTTAGAGGAAGAAATTTTCTGTGATTGTCAAACCAACATGTTTTGCTCCCATTTGGAAGATAAAACACATCAGAATCATTGCCACAATAAAGACAAGCCAATTTTTTTGCTGTGTTCCACCCAGACAACATGGCATATGCCAATTGTAACATCCCGTTACCCATGATAAAGCTTGAATAGTGAACATAAGAAATTACTGAGACATTAGAACGTACAACTAATGCTTATGCATGATATGGTATACACATAAGCAACAATAATGAGTTTTGCACATTAATATGATTGTACATGCATTCGTTGATATTTTTCGGGTATAATTGATTGTTAAATACGATTAAAATGTGAATTGTAAATTATTTACATTGAAAATTTATTTGGAGGCTATTAGTATTATTTAGAAATTTTTGGTGAATTTTAGAAAATTTTCGAAAATTTGGGGTACATTTGGACTAGTAATTAATTGACAAATGGATCAATCATTGTGTGACAAATGACATAGTTGATTAATGGACAAGTGGACCAATAACTAGGAGACATATGGACTGATTAATTGGTGACATATGACAACTTAAAGTGTGGATAAATGGCAGCATATGAGGTTGATACATGGCATACTTGCCTTAAGACAAGTGCCTTGGCCAAATTATGACACCTAGCATCTAGTAAAGAATGTTACAGCAATGATAGTTCTGCAATTTTCTCTTTTGTTCTTCACCTTCTTCACCGAAATTGCATCCTTCTTCTCTTTGAAATTGTGGTTAAACTCTAGCCCAAATTACTACAAAAAAGCTAGATTTTAAATCCTCACAAAATAGTCGAAAAACTAGTCCAACGTAGTTTTCATATTACTGTCCACCTTGAGTTTATGATGAATCATGCATGAATGGAGGATTTGAAAATATGAAGTTGTGAGCTGAAATTGGAAGCTTAAAAAGGAGGTAGCAAACCTGATCTTTATGGTATGTTTATTAGCATAAGAATAATGTTTGAATTGGATTGAAATGCATATGACATTGGTGAAGAAGAATTGCTGGAATATGTTAGCTATAGTGTTTTCTCTGAACATCCTTTGTTCTTTTTGCTATAACTTTTTCTCCTGACATCCAAACGACATGACACTTGAACCAATAGACTTCTAAGACATTGTTCATTCTCTCCATAAAAATTTAGAGCCATCTGAATTGATTAGAAAAAGATTGATTGACTCAAAATGAGTGTATGTATTGGAATATTATAAACTAGAGATATTATAGTAAACATGTCTCAGTATTTTGATTATAAATTGATCTTTAGAGATCCAGATGAGATGATGTTTAATTCAAAATAAACTAGAAATTTTTTTTACAAATGTTAAGAATAAATTAAATTTTAATTCTATTCTTAAGGATCTTGAAATTTAGCTTGAACATGAGTCTTGGCTTTAGTTGTAACACTACCAGGGACAGAAATCATGTCCTGTTGTTATTGAATAAACTGTATTGATGTAGGTCGAATCAGACAAAGATTTCTTCACAAAAGTTATAGCTTATTCTCTTAGCTTTTGATTTGTATAAATTTTGTAATTTTTTGATATTGCAATTGAGAGTTATGAGGTGTACAACTTGAATGCATGATTATGCATTAGCCAAACTTTCAAATGTACACAGTCTGTGGTATTATTAGCATAACTCATAGAATAATGAACCAAATTGAATGATTTTGGTGTCATTAGAAACTTAAGATATAGAGGAAAAATTGTCTAGAAGAAAGTGTTACAGAAATATATCATTTTCTTGATATTATTGATCATACAAAGTTGACCCCAAAGCATGTTTTTAGAAAAATCTGAAATGATCAATTAGGTTACGAAATTAGTTTCACATTGTTTTATTATGGTCCAAACCCTAAGTACAATGATAATTATGAGAGTTTTGATAT
>JAOQMQ010000008.1:11640715-11654750 GCA_027563845.1 Erythroxylum subrotundum
TTTCTTTCTAATGGCATTGAAATGGACTTAATTTGATATCTAGATTAACAATTTGTTGGCAATTGCATTAAAAGAGGCTAAAGTAAATTTCAAGAATTGAAGCTCAAGGTTCAAGTCTCAATCCGTTGGGCTCCGAAATCGGGGTCCAACATTATTCACAAACATATACAGCCTCAAATGTCATTATATTTTCAAAATTCACATGTACAATATACAACAGTTGAAAGATATAATTCTTGATACATTATAATTAAGACATTTGCAGGTACAATTGATCCCGACACTAACCTATATCCAAATGTAGAAGTTATTTCAACTAGATTAGCTAGATTTCTCCTGAACCTGAAAAACAATGTTACAATTTTGACGAGTTTGCCAACTCAGTAAGTGAACCATCATCGATGTGCTCACTCAAAACAGACATAAATATCGCAAGTATATAACACAATTCAATCAGTATCTCACATAATTCAAAATCAAATCTCATATATCACATCATTCATAATTTGGTAACTGATCGCAATATACATCATATTCCAACAAGTCCATTAAAAAACACAAGCATTTCATATAATTATTTCATAATAATTCAATCATTCATATCATCCGTATGTACACAAACATAGCATATCATTATATCAACTCAATTCAGTCATTCTTTGCAATTATTCACATAATACATATAAAGATATATATATATGCAATGCACATAAGACTCCACTTTTATTTTTATTTTTATTGTGACCGAGTGCTTATTTAATTGTTCCGTACTCATTGTGAATACCAAGCTCATTTCATAACTGTCTCGTATCCGTTGCGGATACCAGGCCCATTTCATAATTGTCCCGTACCCGGTGCAAATACCGAGTTCATTATCAACTGAGCCTGTGACTCTTGCGCACATTTCCTGATATTTAAGCTCTTTTTAAAAAAAAAGTTCTAATAATTCAAAGTTACATTTAAAAAGACTTTCATATTTTTATCGTAGAAAGTAATAAAATTCTATAAATTTGTTGTAATATAGTTTTAAATATTAAAATAACGTAAATGGTAATGGTGGTCTGTGCTTTAAATTGATATCCGTGCAGAAAGTGATTGAAATGTCACAAGAGAGTTGGAGATGGAGATGTGTTGTTGTGGCAATGGCAATGGCAGGTAAACACTCTCGTCTGGGCCTTGCTATTGCAGTTTAATTACAATGCTATTTATTTTGTTTTTCATTTATAGGAGAAAGGAAAGGACATTCCAGATCAGTCGACAAGTCGTTGACAATATCTTAAAATGGAACGGGCCCCACGGTTAGCTCCCAACAAAATATAAGCCATTTGGACACGTACATAAAACACACCAGCATCAACAGGAACTGCTTCTATCGGTGTTTACGCTTTTGATCTCTCAAGTCATCTTAGTAAGTTTCTTCTTCAATTCACATGTCTGAATCTTGTCCAGAAACCGAAAGATCGGAGAATCTGTTAGATTCCTCTTGTTTCTTTTGGGTCTTAATTAGCTGCCATGAAAATTTTTTAAGAAAAGTTCTTTCATTTATCTTTGTTTGTGTGGGTGGTCTCCAAGTCTTCTGCTTTGTTTATATTGTTTTCTGTTTCTAATCTGTTGGTGCCTTTTTTTTGTAATTATGTTTGCTTGTTCGATTTCGAGGAATCCTTTTTCTGTTCATTTTGGGTCTGGATTTGAGTTACGGGTTCCTTTTACGATTTCTTTTTTTTTTTTTTAATTCCTGTTGAATCTTTGGTCGTTTCTCTTAGCTTAGGAACCGAGGCTTAGATCTTCTGTGATAGGAATTCTTAATTTTTTATTTGTTGTATCGGGAATTTAAGAGGTGAGAAATATGTTGGGATCGGGTTACGTGTTTGATCAACTGATTATGGGTTGTTTATGCGGTTTTTCACGGCATTTGGGTCTCATGCTTACTGGGAACTTCTATCTTGTTGCGGACTAGGAATCCCTTAGTTTGCCTACCGGTAAAAATGAAGAGTGTTTTTACATAAATATGTTCTGGGTATCTCTGGTGATTGAAAATTGTCTTGTAGTTTATATTCCACTTATGATTTTGGCATTGGATTAAGCACAGTTTCATAACTAAAATACTGTAGCAGTAAGAGTGGCTAGTGAGCATGACTCAGAAGAAAAAGGCTCGGCCATTTTTCTTCTTTGGCTAGTTCTTGACAAAAACCTAAGATCGAGAGCCAAAAATACCAGAATGGAGCAACTGTTTCAAGAAAGTTTGGAATTAGATTTTGAATATAACAAAAGGATAAGGCGTATCTGTAATAGTTCCAATGGCCATTAGGGGAGATGGAGAAAGGCTCTAATACTTGATGTGTTCTTCACCTTTATGGTGTTTAAGTGCCTATAAACCTGCGCTCTCCAAGACATTGCTCTCCTAGATGCAGCGTTTCTAGTATTAGAGACCATGGCTTGTTCTTTTGGTTAGACTTTAGTCTTAAGAAAGGGGGAAGAATGTGGGTTCATGTTTTGCTACTAAATTCATTACTCAGTGCTGTGTGCATTGCGGTCTTATTGCACGAATACTACCTGTCTTCCGCGGGAAGGACAAAAAGTTAACTCATAAAAGGTTCATGATATTTGATAGCATTATTTTTTATTGATTTGTTGTCAAGTCAAACTTGTGCATGTTATCCATTTCATTCATCTACCCATTTTGGCTATTTCCTGCTTCTTTCCTACAAGTTCTTTATTGCACGGACACCCTAAAGTTAGCCACAAGCAATTATATCTTTTCATTCTGTGAAAAAACAAGTGCAGATTAATTTTTGCGTTATTAAAATATCACAATGATAATATTGGAAATGACTCCAAACTGTGAAATAAGGGCTTGAACAACCTGAAATCTGATGTTCTTATCTTTCTATTGTTTTCTCTTCCAGAAAAAATTCCCAAAGAAGTTGATAAAGCTAATCATGATTAGCAAGGGCAGACCCTCGAGGTAGGGGCTTACGATTTATGACATTTATTGTCAGATGTGGTGATGCCCTTTCTATCACCATTTGTCTTTTGCTATCAAAATGTGGAACTTTGCATCCAATTGCTTAGCTGGAAGTGCTGGGGTGAGTAGTTCCCCACGGCTGACTCCAGTTGCTCCAGAGTCCTCAGATGATGAGGCATCTTCTGTTGTTAGCAGAGAAGAAGGTTTAGAGTGTCCAATTTGCTGGGAATCCTTCAACATAGTGGAAAATGTGCCTTACGTCTTATGGTGTGGTCATACTCTTTGTAAAAACTGCATCCTAGGACTCCAATGGGCAGTGGTGAAATTCCCAACATTGCCAATTCAGCTTCCTCTCTTTATTTCCTGTCCATGGTGCAATCTATTATCATTCCGCGTTGTTTACAAAGGCGATCTCAGATTTCCTCGCAAAAATTACTTTCTGCTTTGGATGGTTGAAAGCAAGAACAGTGACCGAAACAAGCCTCATTCCAACTTCTGTGAAGATCATCAATCTCTTTGTTCATCCAACAGCAATCCGGCCCAGGGGAATCAGATCAATTCTGGTGACATAAGAAGAGGGCAACACATTCATCATCCCGGGCCATCAGGAGCAAGCCATAATCATAATGATTTCAACAGTTACCTCAATATGGGGAGAATTAATTCTTCCCTTCAGAAGTCTCTGATTTTCTTTGTTCATCTAACAGCCAAATTCCCATTGGTTGTCATAGTCCTTTTGATTATTTTATATGCAATACCTGCTAGTGCTGCCATTCTAGTCCTGTACATTCTTATCACTCTTTTATTTGCTATCCCATCATTCCTCATCTTGTACTTTTCTTATCCTAGTCTGGATTGGCTTGTCAGAGAAATCTTTACTTGATACAAGGTTACCTTGGTCCTATAGTACTGCGAATAGAGGTTTGCGCCCCGTAAATGAGGCAGGCTCTTGCCGTATATGAATGGTTGCATTATGGATATGCGAAGCTCTTGTATGTATTAGCCGCTCAAGTGTTTCTATGCATGGAGATCAAGACCTTACAAATTTAGAATACGCTTTACTCTGTTGTACATAAATCATTGTGCTATTCTATGTTAATTGGAGGTTCAAGTCTCAAACTGTATGAATTTAATATTTCTAAATTATGTATATGAGGGCTATTTTTTAATAGCTCTTGGTTATCTAAAAGTGAACTTTCATTTCAGAGAATGGCTGAATGCTGATTACTGAATGTGGAGTTAATGACATATTTCTCTAATGGTATCAATTTTAGAACCAAACTAGAAGTTTGATTACTGTGATCGTGAATGAAATAAAATTATATGGTCAATGGCTGTGTCTCCACTTTTTATGATCCTGTTAATGATCTGAAATATTTGAAGGTACTGGCGGATATAATGTTTTTGTGACTGTAAAGCTACTCCTGGACTTCCAGGGTAGAACTAGAACTTGCAAAGAGCCTACCAACAGAAATCCATTTGGAAACTTCAGGTCCACATTCAGTCTAACATCAAATGGTTATTATTTGTACGAGGAGGCACTTCAAGAGGACCTGATCTTTAGTTTCTTGTAAGTAAGAAGCATAAATGATGGAAGCAACTGCGCCCATATTTAGATAGCATTACATGACAACAGTGAACCAAAAATTTTGTGGGCTAGTTGGCCGGATGAACTCGGACATAATCTATGGTTTAAGAAAGTTCCGTCGCATTCTTGTTGCCATATTTCCTTTGCATTTCCCACGTCTCTGTTTTAAAAATCGGATCGATCGGTAACCGGTCAGTTATTCGGTTCCGTTCATTCTTAAAAATCAGTTCTTAATTGAATCAGTGAGAATCGATCAATTGACCGGTTCGCATTCTTGTTGCCATATTTCCTTTGCGTTTCCCACATCTCTGTTTTAAAAATCGGATCGATCGGTGACCGGTCAGTTATTCGGTTCCGTTCATTCTTAAAAATCAGTTCTCAATTGAATCAGTGAGAATCGATCAATTGACCGGTCGAACCGGTCCAACCATTGATTCAATAAATTTTTTATTTTTTATAATTTATAGTTTTGGTTTTTTTGTATTTTTTAATATTTTTAATATTATATATAATTAAAAATAATTATTGCATAATTATAGGTCAAACCGGTGACCAATAAAGCCTCCAATTCGATGACCGATCCGAGTTTCAAAACTTCAAACCGGCCAAACCGGTGATCAATAAAGCCTCCAATTCGATAATCGGTCCAAGTTTTAAAACACTGCCTGCGTCCGCAATAATTTCCTAGACGAATCCATGTAGGAAAATCCAACACGGACAAGCCTCCACGTGTCATTAACATAGCCTGGAGATTGGCAGCTCTCCGACCTCATGCCCAACCCATCAACCTCAGCCTCTCTGATCATGTGAGAAAGGAAATCTAAAACTTCCATAAACTAGGAGGAAAGTAAAAGAAAAAAATGGTGGCAGCCATCACTATTGCTTCCCCAAAATCAAGAATCTTGCAGAACCCAATCCCTTCTAAAGACCCAAGTTTTAGCTTTTATGGTGTATCCTTGAAGAGTCTTTCTTCACAACTAAAACCCAGAAACAAAAGGAATGGCGACATCAGCTTGGTGGTTGCTGCAACAAACAGCACAGCTTCCTCAACTGACACTAAAAACAGCGGTGGTGGCAGGTTTTACCTTAACTTTACAGGGTTTCCGTTTCCTCTTGGCCCCTTCCTTAACAGGCGAACTATAAGAACTGAGGTTAGTGTCTTTAACTTCAATTTGGCACGCAAAGTTATCATGCTCAATAACTCTGGATTTTAGGGGTATCACGCTGAAATATTTACAAGACCAAGCCTTTGGTTTAATGATTGTGGCATCTTGTTCTTGTGTTACGCACGGATTCTCCCAGTGTCTGTAGTTATATGTACCAATACCCGTGATCTATTCCACAAATTCTGATATCATTATAGTAGCTAAGCATGTCACCTGTCGCAGGTTGTCATGTCAATAATGTTCTCTTGTTCCTGATAAGCAAATTAGGTTGTCTGATGCTTCTTAATGGGCTTATGCGTAAATGTCCAATTTTGAATGTCCTAATCCTTAATAGGCAGGTAGATAATTACTCCAGCTATTTTGACCTCCATTTAGCTACTGTTAATATTATCTTCTTTTATAAGAAAGACAAAAAGGAAACTTTGTGCTTGTTGATGAATATGAAGCTTTAACTTGCTGTACTTCAAGCTCTCTCCAGACAGAACTTGAGGTTTTATGATTGTATCGCTGATGTCTTGCAGCTGTAAAGGCTCTTAAAAGAGATAAGTAAGTGAAGAAGCAGCGAAATGGGAGGGGAAAACCATATTTGAGAAGCCCTTCTAGAACTAGAAGTAGGCTTTACAAAACGAGCAAATATGTCCATGTGGTTAATATGATCCATCATAGTGAAAGGCTGTTTTTCTTTCTGTTCAAAAGCTTATTTGAATATCGATAGCCTAATGTTGTTGCAAGTTCTTCAATGATAGACGGCATATATCCATCATATTACAGGGAATCTTAGGCACTGCCCTATTTGAAACGTTTATATATGCAAAAGGGAAGATAAAAAGGTATCTTTACAGAGCCTGAGGACTTTATCATTCACTATCATTTTTGGTTTGTTTCTCATACATTGATGTGAATACTGCTGCTTATATTAATTGTAGCAAGATGCCCTTGTTCTTTCTCCCATGGAGAGAAACAATTAGACATTAAAGATTTAGATCATTAAATTCTATGTCAATGAAACTTTCTAGTGGAGTTTAAAAATGTGTGCCCCTATAGTAACTTTTGTATACATCAATACATGTACGTTTAGTATGCCACAAGAGATAGGATTTGCATCTGGAGATATGTTTCTAGTTTCTGCTTGACTAATTTGTAGTTAAATACTAATGCAATAGGCAAGGAAAGAGTTGTATCTTCTAAAATATGGGGAAACACTTCCAACTTGTTTACTGGCGCCATTCTTGTACTTTTGTGTAGCGGTTTTGTTGAGTAGATTATTTGTTCATATTGCTGTAAAACTTTGCAGGCTGTGAAGGGTTCCATATGGCTATTTGAACAAGAACAGGCATTGGGCTTTAGCAGTGTCTCAACAAATATTCGCATGACTGTTATCAAGTTAAAATCTGGGGGGTTATGGGTACATGCCCCCATTGCTCCAACCAAGGAGTGTATTGAGGTTCTGCCTTATTTATTTTACTAATAAAACAAATTATCAATCATTTATCTGAGTCCTAACTTTGCTTCATCTAAAGTGTTCCTTCCTATAACAGAATCTGTTAAATTAAGTTAATATTTTCTGCATTGTTTTGTAAAGGAACTCAGAGGCTACTATACCTCGTAAGTTTAAAGAACCCATTATAGATCAGAAACATATTCGTAGGCTATAGAAGGATACACTTCGTTGGGGGGAGAAAATGACAAATAAAAAATTTTTGGCACAACCACAAGGCTGTGGATGCATATCTGTCATGAATCTTCATTGCTACATACTACGTGTATTTAGGGGATACAAAAAGGCTAATTTGCTAATGGCCTGGCATATATGCATATGGAATCTATTGGAGATGAGACAAAGCTAAGATACAACAGTATTGTTGTTATTGTCTTATGATTGATTTTCCGTGATCTAGAAATTTCCTACCCTTTGGAACAGATACCATTGTTATTTAGCCTCACAAAAAATTAACATTTTCATGTAACTGAAACCAAAAGTCGTATGTTTTGACTTTGGATAATTCTCTAGAAAAGCCAGCTGATCTGCAAACTTCTATCTTTATCTCAGTTCTTTTAACATAAAATTTTGCTTCTTGCAGTATTTTATTCTTCATGTGCTCCTGTTAACTTAAGCCTGCCCTGCAAAATCTGGTTCCTGTTTGACAAGCATTATTATGTCTTGCAGCTCATGAAAGAGTTGGGAGCACCAGTGGAATACATTGTCCTGCCTACATTTGCTTACGAGCATAAAATATTTGTTGGCCCCTTTTCTAGAAAATTTCCGAAGGCCCAAATATGGGTAGCCCCAAGGCAATGGAGTTGGCCGTTGAATTTGCCACTTGAGTTTTTTGGAATCTTTCGTTCTAAAACATTGAAACATGAGGATTTGTCTACTCCATGGGCCGATGAAATTGAACAGAAAGTTCTGAGCTCACCGGAAGTTGGTAATATTATTGACAACATTGAATAAATCTTCAGTTGGAAAAATCATGATAGAACTAGATTTGTTGTATTTTATCTCAGGAATTGGACCGTATGTTGAGGTAGCTTTCTATCACAAGCGTTCAAGAACACTACTGGTAACGGATGCTGTAATCTATGTCCCACGAAAGCCACCAGAATGTATTAGCAAAGACTCATTGTTAGCATCAGCAAAGAATGGGTTGGCCGTAAAGATTCTTAGTAAAGGAAAAGAAGTTCCTGAGGAACCTGTTGTTGACAACCAGATGAACCGTCAAAAAGGTTAGTCCTCTACACTAGCTAGGGCTAGTAGAAAAAACAATCCAAGATTTTCATACATCTATATAAGTTCCATTGGTGCAGGGTGGGAAAGAATGGTCCTCCAGATCTTGTTTCTTGGTCCATCTAATTTGTTGGAACCTAATGCTAGCTTTGCTCAGATGTCACAAAAGTTGATTGTTTCACCTATTGTGAAGACTCTGGTGTTCAGCAAAGTTCCTGAGAAGGTATATATTCTAGATCATTCCCTAAAAATCTTTTCTACTTCTATTCAATGATTACATAGGCGTGAAGGCATTCACACTTCAATCTATCTTCATACATAAAGCTGCTGGTGGTAATTGATTGAACCAAATGGGGCATTTAGTGAGTTGTATTGTAAATGTGAACCTTCCTGATTAAGTGAAGTGAGAATACTGAATATTCAGCGCTGGTACCATTGTTTTAATATTTTCTTAATGTATACTTGTTAAAAACCAGGTCAGGGATTGGATTGATAGCATTGCCCGAGACTGGAAATTCAAGAGAATAATCCCTGCTCATTTTGCTGGTCCAATAAATGCAAGCAGGTCTGATTTCTTGGCTGCATTTGCATTTCTTGATGATCTACTGGGTGAGCGAGCTCGGCCTTCACTTTCTCTCCTATTTACATCACTTTTGGGAAAAGCAGCCAGTTACTTTCCCCCAGATGACATGAGGACATTATCATCTCTGGATGAGTTTCTAGTCTCGATAGGTGTCGTGAAGAAGACTGTCTCCGGCCGGAAAAGAATAGCATTACGATAAAGTTAGCTGCAAAGTTTCATCTCTTCAAATTTACACGTGTATATCCAAAAGTTTGATGATCACTGCTGCGCACATATATTAAGGGAAACATCCTGTCTTTAATCAACTTGGAGGTTTCAAGTTGTCTGTGATGTAGATGCTTTAAGATAAAAGTAGAGAGATGATCTCTTTTTCCAGTGCTTTGCTGGTAAGAGAAGAGTCTTCACAAAACTAGTTCTCTCTACAACTTTTGTGCCAGCTAAAGAAACAATAAAGGTAGCTCTAAAATGGTGTCTCTCTGGTGCAAGAAAATAACATAATGTAGGTTCATGCTTCCTTTGGCTTTCATGTTATGCCTTCTTCATATCATACATGAGAAGAATAGGACTTAATGAGATCCATGGAACTTTGACCCTCCTCAACTAAAACTAAGCTAAGCTGCCAGCTAAAACGAAACTTCATGCCCACATGCATGCATACGAGCAAAAGTTTACAACAACAAAAAAGAAAAGGATATTGGTTTTATGTGGTCCAATCCTGAATTCACCACTCTTTTTCTTTTAGAAACCGACTTTGCTCACCCCAAAGAGCATGCTGGACCTGGAGCATGTGAGTGAGAGAGAATCCAATGTGATTTTCTACTATTACTCAATTTGTCTGTTTCTTCTTACTTTCTTTTGACGAAACAAAACATACAATGTGTACTAGTGCCAGCCATAGAAGTTAGAAATGATGCAATAAACAATTACAAAAAGAGGCTCAGCCTTTTTCTTCGGTTGGAAAAGTTAATAGTCCATCCTTTTAAGTTGTGGCATTCCATGCAGTTGCAGCCTTTCTCTCCCTTATGAAGAGCCAGTTGAATTAGCTATTTTCTCTTTTGAGGGACTTGCAACAAACGCCATTGACATTGGGTACCTACCAATGCATGCCATATCCTCCTGGCGCACAAAGCTCTCTCATTTTGTTGCTGCCCCACAAACTCAACAAACCACCCAATGATGCATTTATGTGCCATTACATTTGACTTTTCCCTTCATCTTCATAATGAAGTTGTACAAAGTTTAGTCTCTAGCAATTCCCTTTCTCGCTCAGATTAGAAATATTAAAAAAGAAAAACCATAATTGACCAACTATAACTATACTTAGGTGATAAGCATTACCACAAATAATTCCAAGTATATTGGATTTAATGTTGAGAGTTGTACATTAGTTGCTTGGATTGAATTGTAAATCGAAAACATGAAAAAGATCATCACAACGTGAACACATTAATCTATGTTGACCTTGATTACAATATCTAGATTTTATTGTTTTTTATAATATTTTTATTATAAAGAATTTAATTTTCGACTCTCTCTCTCCCTCTCTACTTAACGTGTACAGAAAACCAACACAAACGCGTATATAGGAGAGGAAAGCTCTCCAAACGCCAGAAACGGAAAACCAGATTGCTTGCACCAGCGCACAAACATTGAGAAACCAACAAAAGTACACACGAAACAGATAAAGTGGGATCATATTGTTATGTCACCTTTGTAGAGATATACGTTGCCAGTTTCTTCGCGTCCTGGTTAAGCACAGTATTAGTTTTTAGAGGTATGTCTCTTTCCTCTCTTTGTTAAAGCTTAAATCTTTTCGGCGGATTCGATGTGGATTTATCCTTTTCTCAACATGGTTCCCTTCTAAATGGGATTTTAGTGATGGGTTTTTCTGGCTCTGTTTTCACTTTCATTCTTTTGGTATTCGTGTTTTTTTTTTTTCCCGACATACGTTGTTCTTGGGCTTCGGTGGATGGTTGTATTGTGCTTTCTTTTTCATTTGTTTGTGGTTTTCAAGATTGTATAATCCTTTTTCTGAATTAAACGTTTTCATATATTTCGTCATCGACGTCTGTTTAGCTTAGAATGATTAGTATCAGTGTATTTTGTTAATGCATCCGACAGGAATTGATAAGTTTACGGTAGGTGCTAATCATATATGTTGTTCTTCATCGGACTTTCTTTTCTGGACTTTCTTCTCAACAGTTCATCTGGACGTGAAATGATTTTAAATTAGATATAGGCTCATTCAGTTACATTTATTCAAAGCCTTCAAATTTGTCCTAATTCCGTGGTTCAATCAACAGTGCTATAGTACTTTATTGTGTTGTCTCTTTTGCTTTTTTATTTTCTGTATGTTTTTATCCTCCATGACAGTGCTTCAAATATGATTGAAAGGCTAGATTCTAAAGCACGGCAATTTTTGTTTTGATATTGTTTTTAGTTCAGAAATGAGCTGCGTTCTCTTGAATTTTGTTCCTTTTTTAAAGCTCTTTGGTGTAGGATCACAAAGTTAATGAGTACTTCACATGGCTGATCATTCATGGTATCCATTGTTTTCATCTCAAGGCAATTATACATTATTGTTTCCTGTCACGGAGCATCATAAATGTCTTTTGCTGGACGTCGTTCTCAATTCACGTTAATATCCAAACATCTATTTGTGAGCTATCTTTCTATGTGGAGCACCATATGAGAAACATATTCATCATCGTTAAAACTTAAAAGCCGTACTTTGTTCCCTGGGATCTCTAATCCATATGTTTCATCTTTTCAGTTTGTCTCAGCTGATGGCTGAGAAGAGCATTAGCCTACCTGTGAGCCCAAATTCAAATGATTCAAATTTAGCTAATTCCAGAAGAAGCTCTCTGGGAAATTTGAGTTCTTCAAAGCGTGGAGAATCTTTTCTGCCTCACTATCTCCGAGCTTCTACGGGTTCATGCCATGACCTTTGTAAATATGGGAGGAAACATGAATTTGAAGAAAAGGCTAGACGTCCAATAAGAAAAATCTTGAAGAAACCATCTTATGGCCAAGGTCCACTGGAGGTTCAGCCACAGAGGGACAAAACATCAGCAGTTAAAGTCAAACCCAGTGCTAAGTCAAGTACCCTTGCAACTAATACTCCTGAGGTTATCAAGAGGGAATTGCCAACAAAATCAATTAGCAATAAGACTTCATCTTGCAATGAAGTTCTGGACGAAAGGACTTCTGATGAGGCTTTGTTAGCAAAATTAGTTGATCCCAAAACTCCATTGTTGAGAGAAGTAATCATCAAAGAGAAAAAGAAGGGACTTTCAGCAGATTTTTCAGTTGATGGCCAAAGTTCAATATCAAACGAAACTTATGATAAGAAGAAGAATAAGAAGCTAGAGCAGGAAAACAAGAAGAGACCAGTGATTAGGCTCAATACTTTATCTGACTTGAGAAGTCATTCATCAAAAATAACCAGCAAACAGGTTTTGTCATCATCTTCTAAAAAATTACAGGTCTTATTGCATCAATCTTCATCAAAAGCTAAAGAGTTGAACTACTCTTCGAAGCATACTTCTTTAATTTCGTCCCCATCTTCTGGAAAACTAGGGGTCTCATCGAGAAAAGATTTTACAGAAGATATGAATTTCAATCTTAACCGTGCTTCTTCTTTGAAGTTAAAACTGTCGTCTCCTGGTGCTTTGAGAGTATCAAGTGCCAAAAACAACAGTGATGTCATCAAAACACAGACGACAGGTTCCTCCAAGACATCTGTGAAGAAGATACAAGCATACGTAAGAGCTTCATCATCCCCTAAAAGTTCTTCAGGTGGGATTGCAATTGGACTGGCATCTCCAAGGGCTTCTCATAGAGTTGCAAACCTAAATGCAAAGAAGCATAGTAGCTTGAAAGTTGCACCGTCACTTAAGAATCGGAACAAGTTGGATAAGCTTGATGCCGAGCAGCCCAAACCTAAGAGTTCCAAGGCTGACCTCCCAAAAAATGATGAGGTCCAGGAGAAGACATTGCATGTCATCAAGATAAAGACTGATAATAAATATTTGGGATGTGATTGCAATGAGAACATTTCTGTTGAATTATCCCGATCCCCACTTGCATCACCTGACTCTTATTCCTTTCCAAAGTCTCCTATCTCATTAAACTCTGATGAAGATGATGAAGAGGAATCTGATTATGCTGTTTCTGAAGCAGAATATGACTCTATCACTGACAATGATGAAATTGAGCATGTGGGAGAAGCTGTGACATATAAAGGCGAAAACAAGTTGGGAAGAATGAAGGATGGGACTATTCCCCCAGGGCACAAGGATGAGCAACCTGTGAAGTTACATTTCAGGAGGGGGAAAGTGGTTGAAATCCAATCAGCACATGATGGTCCAAGGAAGTTGAAGTTCAGGCGAGGAAGAGTGTTGGGCGATGACCAAACTCTCAAAGCTGGTGCCAGAATAAGCTTCAGGAGGAAAGTGGCTGAAGGAAATACAAATGACAAAAAATCTGATGCAGAAAAGGTCACTCTGAGACATCAAGAAGATGTTCACAGAAGGAAAGATGCGCAGGGTCTGTTCAATAACGTTATTGAAGAAACGGCAAGTAAACTTGTTGAGACCAGGAAGAGCAAGGTTAAGGCCTTGGTGGGTGCATTTGAAACAGTGATCTATCTCCAGGATGGCAAGCCCTCTCCAAATGTTGGCTTCTGAGTTTTAATTCAATGCAAGCTGTAAAGAAACTTATAAGAAATCAAATCAGGGATTTTGAAATATGCCATAAATGAAAAAAGAAAGTTGGGTTGGGATAATACTTCTATTGCAAAAGGAAGGATAGAAAAATAAACATAAGCTTAAAAGTGAGTTATGCAAGTAATGAGCTTATCAAGATGTGGAAGCAAAGGGATAGTTTGGTTTTGTTGACCGGCAGACATGGGAGAAGTGAGAAATCTTGGCATTCTTCAATATATACTAACCTTATCTGAAACTTTGCCTTCCATGAATAAACGAAGTACATGATGTAGAGCGAGGGG
>JAOQMQ010000008.1:11669366-11689508 GCA_027563845.1 Erythroxylum subrotundum
AAATTCTGGAAAAGTCATAATGTTGGCTAGGTTTGGTTTTGAAATGGATTTTGGATGAGTGACTAGGTTTTGATAGTCTTGATGAATCTTTCTAAGTTGGTGCTTAAGAAGTTATGAAGTGTCTTTGGTAGGGAATAATTGAGTTTGGACAAATTAGAAGTGTTCATGATGTTTGGGCAGGTTTGGACAAGATTTGAAAAGGCATGGGGATTTTGGGAAAACCCCATGTCCGTTAAACGGACACGGATGTCCGTTTAACGGACACATTCGGGTGGAAAATCACCCTTTGGCAAACCTATGTCCGTTTAACGGACAGGTGTGTCCGTTTAACGGACACATTCGGGTCAAATTGGACCCCTTGCCCTGCCTATGTCCGTCTAACGGACAGACATGTCCGTTTAACAGACACATTCTGTTGAAATAGTGCTTCTGAGTCCCTTCATGTCCGTTTAACAGACAGGCATGTCCGTTTAACGGACATGCTTTGGAATTACTGTTCATTTGGACTTTTTGAGACTTTCATGAGAGTTATAATTCTGTATATTTTTCCTTCTAATGGTAGTAAAACGAGCTCATTTTAACATCTAAGTTAAAAGTTATGGCATTTGGACCAAGAGTGGTCGAAGTTAAGTATATGGTCAAGGATTATGTCTCAGTCCGTTGGGCTCTGGAAACGGGATCCAACACCAATATTGCTGTGGATATTCACGGTTGAGAGGTCCTGAACAATGTTCCAAAGAGTAACAGACGCAAGCTCCTCCACTCCAGTCAAAATTGCAAAAAGATATCCTAATGTGATATTATCTAGGAAATATGTGGCAATCAATCCTAAATAGCTTTGCATGTATTATCATCTATTGGGACTTTTATCTGCTCTTGTTGAGATGCTTGTTAAAATCGCCATCTACTGGCCTGGTTTGTTAGGTTGGTATGGGAGCCATTTTAGATCCTCTTTTTCACCTTGGTCTATACCCTTTTAATGTCTTGTGATTAATCCTTTTGAACTCTTGATGTACATATCATTTTTCTATATAGCACTTTACTGATTTACCAAAAAAAACTGAAGAATGACTCCATTGCTGCCACCAGTTAATAACTTTTTAACTCTTTCCAACAAATGGTCTCAATCACACGGTAGAGACGATAATAAATCGTCCTCCTCTCTTCCTGCTTCTCTCTTCAGTCTCTCTGTCACTAATTAATAACTCTTATCTCTCCACTTCCTCGTAATCTCTACTTCTCTCTCCAACCTAGCCCTTTCTCTCTCTACCTCTCAAATTTTCATGACATGTTTTCTCTTTTATTCTTTATAAACAACCCATAAAGTTAGACATAGAGCAGGAAGGAGGATCCAATGCCTGATCTTGCTATTACTTCATCCTTGGCATTCGCAATGACACCTATCAACCCAAAATCTGCACTTGCTTAAAAAAAGAGAATCTGTGTTATCATTTTTCTCTCACACACATCATTATCTAGGGTTTCGTAAAATTGGGGACAGAGAAATTGATACCTTCTCTCTCCAATCTCTCTCCCTCTCATTTACAAACATCGACCAACAATTCTCTGTTTTTCAAATGGGGCAAGCTGAAGAAATGGATTCAGAAACCAGCACGATATGTTGAATTTCTTCATGATTCTTCTTTCCTTTTGACGTATATCTTATTCTAGATTAATCTAAAATGTCTCTTTCACCCAAACTATCAAACACGTTATCAACAACAACAACCTCTCCCTTTTGTGTTTGTTAATACATCAAGTAGAAAATGTGAGCCAGGTTTAAGATTAATCGTGTCTGTTTCTCAAGTAAAATGGTCTAACACCTATATGCATTGTGAGGAAGAGAAAGTTTGCTATAGATGTCGACACATTTTGTTTTATAACAACTTGATGAATTTAATGGCAGGCATATGAGTTTTTTATTTCAAATGTGGGAACTGCTTTTTTTTGTTAAGGTGAATTTCATGCTTGTTGATGTTTTAATTATTTATTTTTTCAAAAAAATTCTATTATTTTTTAGTCGAAGGACATACTGATGATAATTTAAGCATGTAGGCACTTTAAGAGAACTTCAGAGACTGTATGATGAGATTGAGTCAGTTGATGCTTGCAAGGTAGATCGTTATTCAACTTCAAAAAAATCTAGGAATTAGACTATTTGAATTTGGTTCATTTTATATTATGCCCTTGTATGGAACTCAAATTCTTCCCTTTATCTTCTTGGGATTTTCTTTGCTTTGGAAATTGTTCTTTTCTATCTGTTTTGGGTTTCGCTCCATGTATCAAATTTGTTAACTAGTTTCTGGTTTGTTTATTTTCAGGAGTGGGTGGTTGTGGTCTCGGTTCATTCCACAGTCTTCATATTCACCTGTTAAAGAGTTTTATACATTAGGTGAAGTGGCCACAGTCTTTGAGCAAATGTGAGCTCCTTATCTTAATTTGTTTTAGAAATAATTTTATTTCCTTGTTAATTTTTTTGGAAATATTTCCTTGCTACTTTACACAAGCGTTGAAGAGTAGTTGGATCTAAAATCATTAACCAAATATAGAACAACATAAGTTTATTATTATCTTTGTCATTTTGAAGAAAGCCATATGTATATTTATTGTTAATTTTACCTTGTGCTATTTAATTTATAGGCCTGAAAATTGGAGGAAAAAGAGGATCCATTTCCATGATTTCATGCTAAACGTCTATAGTCGGTTGCAAGCAAGAATTATGCTCATATGGTTACGTCAAGTTTCATTTATACTTCCCACCATTTATGTCTTCTTGGTTATATTTGACATTCATCTTTCCTCATTTATGTAAAAATGATTAAATAACCTTATCTTTTTTGCTAGCATGCATCATTCTTACAGTACTTTAAAACTCAACTTCTGATTGTTGGATATGGTGCTAATTCAGTTTATGTACAGTAACTTTTAGATCTCATATTTAGATTGTAATTGACCAATCTATTTAGACACGGTAGTGAAATTGAAGAGTTTATGTTAACTAGTAAATACTTGCAGACTTAAGGGCACTTAGATCCCTTTGAAGTTGTTACAACAGAGATATCAAATGAAGTCATCTTATTGTGTCTTGATGAATTCATGGCATATAAGTTAGAAAAACTGTTGCATATATCGAAGATTTCAATTCATTAAAAGCTTTGAGGCTATAGGTTACTGATGTTTCTGATGCATTGATTTTGAAACAACTTTTTAGACATCTATTTAGCAATGATGTTGTAAGTCTTTTTGTCTATTCCCATTTATTGATATTTTGATCAAATGATTTATGGTTGAAAATTGATAGTGAATTAACTCATATGTTTATGCATGATGGAGCCATGTCCAGATTCTCGTGTCCACATCAAATCGTGCTCTAGATAATCTCTATGAAGGTAGGTTGCAGAGGGATCTTTTCTTGCCCTTCATTGTAACTATGAAGGTATGCCAATGTTTGCTTATTATTGTCTTTGGAGAGAATAAAGTAGCTAAAGTTTGTTGACAGCTAGCACACTTGTCGAATCAGAGAATTATTTGTAGCAATGACATCTATATTTTTTTTTCATTTTTTAGGAATGGTGTGATTCATGAAATTGGTTCGTCAGTTGATTATTGGAAAATAACTTCAGTATGAATTCAAATCTTCAATTTTCAAAATAACAAAATTCCTTGACGTTTCTGATTATACTCAAATTCAGACAGAGCAAGGCTTCTGCTTAGGCAAATCATTAATTCTGTTCATATTTTTCTCAATTTCCATATATATGTTAGTCATATTAGTTTTTTTGTTTGAGTTGAAATATCCATTAGCCATGTTTTCTAATCTAGATATCCCCTAATTTCTATACTTGGTTTTAACTATATTTTTTCTTAGGTGGTTATTACCCAAATGAGTGGTGCTGACCATGTATCTGAATCTATTCATGTGCTTCATGTGGGGAAGATGAAGATGAAGCTTCGTAAAGGAAGGTCTACTATCGCTAAGGAGTACTACTCCACTACAATGTAAGCTTGAAATACAAGTTGACAAGCTTATAACTGAAAATGAAAGACAGCATAAATCTTTTGATGACGAAGTCAAAAGAATTAACCAACAAGCATAATGTCGAATTTCTGAGGTGGAAAGAAACTTTGTAGAAGCCTTAAAGGTTAATCCACTACTTTCACATCTTGCATTTTTCATTAAAATTTTGTTAATTACTTTTCTGTGCCCACTGATTCTTTTTTACATATCTGGGTTTACTGCTTATTTAACCTTTAGCATGTGCATAAGGAAACAAAAGTGGAATGAGTTAACATTTCTTAGTTAGGAAACTTTTTCACTGAAATCTAATATTTGCTTTTTTACATGAAAATGTATCCAATTTGAGATTTGTGTTGTTTCTGCAGAAGGAAAAAATAAATTGCTAGATGGAGTATATGGAGTCAGTCAAGAAACTCGAAGAGAAAATAATGTTGAATCAGCATGATGGCTTCACCAGTAAATGTAATGGAGAGGTAGCCTATATATAACTGATTTTTTTTTAGGTTTTCAAATTGTTGAGGTATTTTTGTTAGTTAGGCCGATCAATTTGGCCAGTTTTGAGATGATAATGCATTACTCCTATCAACTCTAGCTAGGATTTTTCTGTTGCGTCTTGCCTTAGTATAAGTTTGTTTTTGACTCAGGACATATATGGAAAATGTTAGCTCTTCTTGTGCTTTACCAAACATGTTTCCATTATTTGTTACCCTCATCATTGTATATCAAGTCTCATTGTGCTTTACTTTGTGATTAGTTTAAACTTCATAACTATTCATCTTCCATCTCATGTTATTTTCAGAAGTTGGGGGGTTTTTGTGAGTGAGGACATTGCTGAGTTAAAAAGGTTGCTTCAAAAAGAACTTCAGTTAAGAAAGTAAGCTAAAGAGGAGGTCATCAAGCTCAAGAGTCAATTAGAGCATTTTTTGCAATCTGCGGTATGTGTTATATGGATTACAATACTTTACTATAGTTATACTACTTCTGTATGATTCCAAGATTTTCTTCCTTCCCTCCCTACTTATATACGAAGAGAAAGGAGTTTAGAATTTGTTAAATATAAGGGTTATTTCATGCTCTAGGCAGGTGATGATGCTGAGGTTATAAATTGCACGAGAAACTGGAGGATGATGCCAATGAAAAGAAGAAAATAGAAAAAGAAATTATGATCTTTAAAAGTTAGTTATTACATATGAATCTTGAAGTTGATCAGGTAATTTTATTCAAATATATGCTCTTCTTACTTGAAGCTCGTAATTATTTGGTTTTAATGCTAACTAAAATGCTTTCAAATATTTGTTTACATTAACATCAATGGTTTTGAGAAATAAGATGAAGCAGAGCTGTCTCTTCTTTAATCACAAATGTGTAATTTTGAAATTCTAGCCCTGTTGACGTCATTTTTATGTTTGCAGACAAGAAGGTACGTTGACAGAGGCGGATCTGGAAATCGCTTCACTTCCTTAGATTCCTTTATGTCTCAATATAGGCAGTCCCAATTTAGTAAATCCACCAATGGACATAAGCCACCAATGGCCTCTCTTTTTGAGCAAGGTAAACAAGCTTTATGCACGAAGTTGTATGATAACTGAGATCCAATTCATGTGTTTCTTATATAATTTTTTCATAAAATTGTTTGACAGTTGGACTACAAAAGGTTTTGCAACTGCTTGAGCGAAAAGATGTCAATGTCAAAATCCATGCAGTAAAAGTGGTGGCTAACTTAGCTGTTGAAGGTCAATAGTGCATTTTTTACCCTTTTCAGTTTTGCTTTCAAGTTACTATGCCAACCCAAAGTATCGATCTGAATTACATCTTCTACCTGGGGCCTATTCAATAAGTTAAATTGCAGCCATTTAATAGGAAATATAGTTCTAAGCATACTATTTAATATTGATTATGTTGATGTGCTTTCATCCCTCGTGTACTTGCTAAAAATTTCATAAATTTCAAACCTATCTAGTAGGATGAGATAGAAAGAGAAACCCTATTTTATTATACCTTATCATATCAATTTTTATCATTTCAAAAAATAATGGAAACTTTTATATTATCATTTAATGGAGAAGTTGGCAAATGAGCTATAAATAGAGAAAGTCTTAATAAAATTTTAAGAGATGGTTAGGATTCGAAACATTTATGGAGTTTAGAATATGCTTCTTGGTACAAGTTATAGGAGTGTTCTTTCAATAGCTCTTTTTGTGCTCCTCAGTTGGTTTAAAATTGTTCTTTATTATGTCTTTGTAGGTATGGCCTTACGAAGAGAATAATGAGTTTGGTTTTGTTCAAGGGCTCTTCAGTATGATGCGTGCTCTTTTTATTTATGAGTCAGATGATACTACTTTTGTCGAACCAGTACAATCTTCTAAGGTATGTTCATGTTTCATGCGAGGAGATTTCCATCACAAAGAATGAGATAATTTCATGATTGTATCTGATACTAATTATTCTTTTATGTAAATGGTTAGGGTAAAAGGAAGTCAGAACTCTACACATTTAATTTCTAGTTTTCCAAATTCGAGATATAAATGATTTATCCAAGAAAGAAGTGGATGAAATTATAAATATGTATGTTCTTAAAGATCGTGTTTTATCATATGATGACATATAGAAAAGGTATACTATTTTAGTTCCTCTTTTTACCAACTTTTTGATAATATAGTGTGGTCTCTAAAATGTTAAAAGGAGCTAGAACAAAGATCTCGAATTATGGATAATAAAAATAAAAAATGGTTTAGTGCTTTTCCAAACTTTTACTTTGAAATTTAATCCTTTTCCTTTTTAACATTTGAGTAATAACAATGGTTTTTTTATAACTAAAATCGTAAATTACTTTAAAGGTGTATGGTGCTACCAAATCTAAATATATAATTAAATATTGATTTAAACTAAATGTTTTAAGATTGTTTAGGACTGAATTGTAATTCAGTTAAAGGTTTGAAGATAAAAAAATATGCATCTAAGGCTTAAATCAAACAAAAATAAAACGAAAAGAAGAAGAGCCTATATCTGTACATGTTGCACGGAACGAAAAGCTAAAACTTCATACAGAAAAATATGAGATAATCAATAGGAGAAAGCACAAATATGTACTTCCAATTTCAACGGTCTTCAATTTGCTAACCCAACCTCCTGTTGTTTCCTCTTGGTTAAATCTAAAGTAGTTGACATTTACCAAGTTTGCTACCGTGTTTATCTGATAATTAAGAAATATTTATACCCTGCTTAAGAGAACAAGTTTTGTTTTAGATCCACAAATTACCACCACTGTACTTATTTGTGATCATAAGTCTTTAATTTGTTGAGACTATATCCTCTAATACATATACAAGAGACAGATAGGCATGAGGAAATAAAAACAGAGGAGATGATCGAAACAAAGACAATGTGCCTAGTTCTGTCTCCGTTTCGAATCTTGTGTTTAATACAAGGATAAACCAAGTTCGCTTCATCACCTGGATAGAAATTTGTTGAAAAAAAAAAGAGTAACTTGAGCAAAGCTAAGATGAACTCAATTCCTCTTCTTTGAATCGACTAATACTTGATATCAATGTTTTAGTTCATTCGAACAAACCAGTAGATACTATGCCCATAACAACTATCCCATTCGCACTTACTAAATAATACTTAATTAATTAATAATAATAATAATAATAATAACAACAACATGCACAGTTATAACTTAACGTGCACATAAAATAAATAATTAATAACATACAAGTTAAAGTGAAATTGGAGCCGTTAATTCCCAAAATTAATTCAGCATTATATATTTCCAAATTTTACTTATCCTTTTGGATTATTAATTTTTTCTTTATGCTTTTATTAATCCAATTTAAGCATTTAACTCTTATATTTTTTCCTCTTTTTGCTTACAAAATTTGGTCCGAAATCATACACTTCTAATTTTTTCTCAAAATTTTAACTTTAACAATAATCATTCGTAACAAAACCTATAAATACATACTCTTTAATTTAAAAAATAACTGGGCATTATAAGTCTCCGAAGTCCGAATTACCAGTACGCGAAAACCTGCTAGTTTACACCAAAAGGAATGAAAGCAAACACTTCCAATGATATATATAAATGTTCTAGTTCACGTCCCCTTCACCTTCGAAAGACAAGCCTGAAATGCTCATTGGCCCAACATTCACTGCACAAGTTCAGACTTGGTTACCCACATGAAGACTTCACATAGAGATGAAAGGATCTGAGGTGAAATTAATGGTGAAGTGTAGGACATTACAAGCTTGTGAGAAGGAAACTATCAGGAGCTAAAAGGTCTCAACTTATCCAAGTGAGCATGCCATGAACATTATAGAGTCAAGGACATCGTTGCTCAAAGTTTCAGTGACAATAGGTGAGCTTCTTTGGAAAGGTTAACACATATAGGCATTTATCTAATAGTTTCAAGTAGAAGACCATCACCGGCTTAAAAACTCTGCGTGAATGCTCGACTATCTTCTTAATATAGAAATAAGTAAAAGGAAAAAGTAGAATCCAAGTTAGCAGAATCGATCTTTGAAGAAAAACAAAGCGTTAACAGCTTGCACATCAAAGATTAGCATGCAATTTTAGCTCAACTCCCAATCACAAATTAGGAGTTTAGTGCTCTTGGACTATAAATTATCAAACACCATCAATAGAACATATGATTTGATTTTTGAGTTGACTACTAGATTTATTGACACTGAGCCAGAGAACTACGGGAGCTCAATAAATAAATAAATAAAAAGTTCATAATCCTTTGTTATAAATGATAACGATGAGGAACATACCAACAGCATCAAACCCAGCTAACTTTGGCATGAACTGCTTGATATGGTCTTCTGCTGCTGTATCAGCTTTCAGTGTCTCACATTCAAATGAAACAGATACTTTTCTCTTCCCATTATCTTTTTCAACCATACCTACCACGTCATTATCCCAACTATAGGAAGCGACAGAGAGCATGATAACAAATAGTTAACCAGAAGGGGAACAAATTTAGGCCACAAAGCACAACACTATGAGTCAAGTTAGAAATCCTACTTTAACTAATTCCAAGTTGAATAAAAGCTTGCAAACTAAATTTACATTATCTAGAGAAAAATTTTAGAAGTTAATACCGGACAAGATCAAACTTTCTAACTGCTGTTTACATCATAAACTTACTCTACTCCATCTTTCAACTTTATCAGGATGCTAGCAAATATTTAGAATTCCTTTCATGGAAAGAACTTGCAACTCTTACGTATATGAGGAAACCAATAAATGCCATCAAAATGACTGATTCCAGCAGTTAGCATTAAATCAAAGATGGCTCACCCATGAGCATGATCAATGTTCTGAAAACGAGCAGCATCATGGCCTTTACACTCGACCACCACATCTTGTTCTTTTCCACTCTGTTAGAGTATAGCACATTTCAGTTACAGCATACAAACAACTTCAATAAAGATGAATTAAAATAAAGGAAATAAGTAAAATTTATCAAGGACAACGACCAGCCCTACCTTGTAGTCAGTAATTGTGAGCTTGATCAGGCGATAATCCTCACCTCTGCTGCACTCCCTCTCACAAGACAACTCTTTTAGCCATGCAGAAAAAAACAAAGTGTTTCAAATATATATATCTCATTACAGTCAAGTAAATATGAGCTGCAAGTTACCAGAGAAAAGTGCTAATGAAATTCTAGCAAGTAACAAGCACTCCACTAACGCTAATCATCCAAAACAAAAAGAGCCTTATTTAATTTTCCCAAAACAAATAGAGTGACCCAATTCCATCTTGGAACCAGTTCACGTAACGTATAGCCACAAATATGAAAAATCTGCAAACAGAAAAAGGTTCCAGAAACCTGAAGATGCAAACAAACATAGAACCTGCTGCGACTTAAACAAGTATAGAACGAAATAGCTCTTAAAGACTGAAACAAGACACGAGAACTGAGATGACATATCTAAGCTCATCAAAATAAGTGGGGCGTAGTTGAGTACCAGCGCCACGAAGGCCATAGCAAATGGAGTCAGGAAGGTGGATAAAATGGCCAAAGATGGACCCACATGGCAACAATGCTATTGATGCAATTCCTTTCATCTCCTTCACTTTCACATCCATTGATCCCCCTGCCCTCACTCCTTTTTCCTTCTCTGCATTACATTGGAGAAGCAAACATAGTATAACCCAAATTTTCATAAAGAGACAATTTTGCTGAGAGATGAAAAGATTATAACCTTACCCATCACCTAATTTTTCTCGAAAAGTCGACTCTTTTGCTTGCTATTGATTTTCAATAGCTACCGATCATATGTTTACATACAGCAGGAGATTCGTATATGAAAATATGAAGAGCGAAGGGGTTTCTATGAATGGAAAAGCGGAGTGATGCCACGTTTTGATATATAAATGTTTCATACGACAGCGTATGTTCTCTATTTCGGATAGTTAAAATATCTTACCCCTTTTCTACAGCCTATACTAGCCATCCTGATTAGTTCCTCAAGTAGCGTCTCTTGTTGCTTTAGAGATGAAAGGTCAGGCTGTAACTTTTTACGTTCAGGAATTGAAATGGGTTTGCTTTTGAGTAATACATGACCATAAAGGTATGAACTTTTGTTAATGTGTTTTTACAATTGCTCGGTTCCATAAAGCAGGAGTTGTTACTTGCATTATTGATAGCTTACTGGGAAAGACGAATGCTTTAAAGTTTCAAAAACCTGGAATTGAATGTCGGAATTATCACTTATATTTATCATCTTCTTTTGTTCTGGGTTGGAGAAGTCTGAGAAATTTTAATTCGCTATGGGAGGAATGGTGAACTCAAATGCCGTTAGGATACATGGGTACGAATTGGGTTGCCAAAATGGAGTATTTATTCTAAGTAAATGTGATTTCTCTGGCTTTTCAACTAACAAGGCAAAAAAAAGTAATTCTGGAATCTCCATGCTCAATTCAGCTTCCGTGTCCATAAAAACTAGTAATTTCTCCAAATGTATAGACATACCTGAAGTAAGTTTGTTATCTGTGTCGACACAAACAAAGAAATTGCATGCTGCATCATGTGCTGTTGCCACTTATGAATCTGCTTGTGTTTGCCAAGACACCGAAGAAAAAGAAACAATTGAAACAGGAGAAGAGGAAGTTAACACAGACTCTTTTGGGCAGAATTTGCCTACTTGGGGGTTAGGTCACAGGTCATTAGATGTTAACTCCGAAAGTGTTGCTCAACCTTCAACGAGTTCAAGAGATTCGCTCATAGTGAATGAAATTAAGGTACAGCTATTGGAGGAAAGCGACGGGGAAGAGTTGTCTAAGAGGATTTTAGTGCTTAGCAGATCCAACAAGGTTAGAACTGCGCTGGAATTGTTTAGCTCCATGAAGTGCTTGGATCTTCCAGTTAACGGGTATGCATGTAATTCTCTTCTTTCTTGCCTCCTAAGGAACAATTTGCTTGACTATGCATTGGAAGTTTTTGAGTTCATAAAGGCGAATGAGATTGCAAAAAACCATACGTATAGCATGATGCTCAAAGCAATTGCCAGTACTCATGGTTGTAATTCAGCTCTAAAACTGTTTGCAGCATGGGAAGGGTCTGAGGAGAAGGATTTTGATGTAGTTGTTTACAATACAATGATATCTCTTTGTGCTAGAGAGAGCAATTGGATTGCAATTCAGAAAATATGGGCAAGTATGAAGGAAAATGGCTGTCATGGAACACAAGTTACGTACAGCATACTAATCTGCACTTTCATGCGTTGTGGTCAAAGTGAACTGGCTCTTGATTCTTATGATGAAATGATTAAAAATGGACTTGAACCAAGAGATGATGCAATGAATGCTGTGATTGGAGCTTCCACAAAAGTAGGAA
Organism: Erythroxylum subrotundum; assembly: GCA_027563845.1. Classification (NCBI taxonomy): domain Eukaryota; kingdom Viridiplantae; phylum Streptophyta; class Magnoliopsida; order Malpighiales; family Erythroxylaceae; genus Erythroxylum; species Erythroxylum subrotundum. Next base: position 11,681,232 of record JAOQMQ010000008.1, read on the forward strand.
AGTGGAGTTTGGCACTAAGCCTTTTTCAGGAAATGCTGAAACATCAGCAAAAGCCAAATCTTGTTGCGTGCAATGCATTGATCAATTCACTTGGTAAAGCTGGGGAGATTAAACTAGCATTTAAGGTTCTTGACATAGTGAAATCTCTGGGCCATACACCAGATACATACACCTGGAATGCATTAACCAGTAGTTTACGTAGGGCAAATCAACATGAGCTTGCTCTTCAGCTATTTGAGACAGTAAAGAGAGAGGAGAAATGTCAAATGAACGAGCATTTGTTTCACACTGCCTTAAAGTCATGCCAGAAGCTCAAATTATGGGACAGAGCTGTTCAACTTTTATGGCAAATGGAAGTTGCTGGGCTCTTGGTTTCAACAGCAACTTATAACCGTGTAATCTTAACTTGCGATTTGGCAAGAAATCCAGGAGCTGCACTTCAAGTGTATGAGCACATGGTCCATAAGAAGTGCATTCCGGACATGTTAACCTACAAGCTTTTGATAAGGAGTTCCACGAGGGCAGCTCTTTCTGGTGAAGTGGAAATTCTAGATGTGAGTCCAATACTGGAATTCCATGCATCTCCTTAGTTACAAATTATTGAGAAGTTAACTTCTTTCAACCATCCTCTTTAATGGCAATGCAAAGTGGATCTTTTTTATTAACTTTTCTGAACACAAAACTGTAGAATACTTCTAATTATAGTCATCTTCCTTCTCAAGCCACCCCTCTTCAGCTATGGTTACTGATGTCTTGAAGGTTTGTATTGGGATTGGTGCAGGATGTGCAAGATGCCTCTCTCCGTAGTGCAGTAATCAAATCTTTGTGTCTAAGGGGCAAGGTTGAACTAGCCAAGAAGCTTCACATGAAGATGTGTGATTTTGGTCTCCTACGTGATCATGAGACAAGGTCATGACTCATGATGCTGCAGAAGTTGCAAGACTAAGCTATGGGGTCATTTTCTTGTTTCTTTGCAGTGGAAGAAAACATGAACAAGAATGTAGTTCAGTTTAACAATTGTACCCCAGGATATGAACTTGCTACTTGCTAAGATGTAGGATATGAACTTGCTTAGTCGCAATACAACTAACAAAATCACTACTCCTACGTTGCGGGTTTCTCAACTTGTTCATTGGATATCAAATGCGCACATAACGGCTAAAGTTGAATCTCTCCGAATCACTGTGAGACTCCAGCATGACAGTTAGATTATGAGCCTTGTACAAGCAGCATTGCAAATTGTTAGCTTTATCCCACAAGTTAGCTTTCTGCGAACTATGTATGAAAGGCAATGCAAGGAGAAAACTCCATCGTTCTATTTAGGCACATAAACTCTATTGTCAGAGCCCACTATCTCCTCAATAGGAAAATGTGTTTCCTGGTCGAACTTGCAGTCAATTACTAATCAGTACTTTTCATTTCCCACTTGAACTATTTCATCTAGAGTTTTGAGGGAAGGTATTCATTTAGGTTTTTCATATTACTACGAACTTGTTTTTGAATGTAGATGATAAAATGAAGAAACTTTCTTAATTAAGCAAAGGCCAAGAGGAAGAGAAAATTTAGTGAAATCACAGATGAAGAATTCAAAAGGAACTGCTCATATAGGCTGATAATTGGACCATGTACATTACATTTTAACTGTGTGTCACTTCTCACTTATTATTCAGGTGACATCATTCTCAACTGTTATTGATTCCTCCAGAGACCGGCTGATAAGGCGACGAAGTTAGGAAGCTAGAGCAGCCCGGGAAAGTAGAGCATATACAAGACGGTAATATATGCACGTCCTATACTGTTCAGTCCAAAAAACGTGACTTTCATAGAGCCTGGGAATACGCTTGGGTGTCAGCAGCTTGCGTATCTGCATCAGTTTCAAGTCGTTTGAATACGAGCTTTTGTTGGGGAAGTTGGCCATTGGAAAAGGCTGTGACTGTGACCTCAGTATCCATTAAGATAGTGTCCTCATCTTTGAATTCACCTCTTAGAATGCCCTTGGCAAGTTCATTTTCAACATGCTGTTGAATTACCCGCTTTACTGGCCTTGCCCCATAGTTAGGGTCATACCCCAGACTGCCTAGAAGCTCTACAGCTGCATCAGTCACCAATATTTTCATCTTCCGGTCTGCAATTCTCTTTTGCACACGCTCAAGCTGCAAAGAACATGTAAACAAGAGTATGAAGAAAAAAAGAAATCAGGTAACACGTGCAACTTATCACAAAGTGCAAATGTTGGCTTCAAAAACAAAATCCAATATCTCCATGTGTAGTGGAACCTTGTAAAGGCATTCATGTGATATCACGTTCACAAATTAGTTGAACAACTAAGTAAAAATCACAGCAAAATATGAACTCGGTTCAATCCTCTCACCTGTAACCTGACAATGCTGCTTATCTGGCTGCGATCCAGAGGCTGGAACACTATGTACTCGTCAACCCTGTTCATGAATTCAGGTCGAAAGACTGATCTCGCAGCTTCCATAACCCTCTGCTTAATAGTTTCATAAGCCATTTCCTTTGGCTCGCTATCATCTGTGTCAAGTATGAATTGTGAACCCACATTTGAAGTCATAATGATGACAGTATTAGTGAAACTAACAGTGCGACCCTGTGAATCAGTTACCCTCCCATCGTCCAATATCTGAAGGAAGACATTAAACACATCAGAATGGGCCTTCTCTATCTCATCAAACAGAATGACTGAATATGGTCTTCTACGAACTATCTCTGTTAACTGCCCCCCCTCCTCATACCCTACATAGCCAGGTGGAGCACCTATCAATCTCGAAACAGCATGCTTTTCCATGTATTCACTCATATCAATCCTCACAAGGGCTTCTTCAGTATTGAACAAATAGGAAGCCAAGGCTTTAGCAAGTTCCGTCTTTCCCACTCCAGTGGGACCCATGAACATGAAACTGGCAATTGGGCGTCGTGGATCTGAAAGACCAGCACGAGATCTCTGAATGGCCTCAGCTACTGCCTTCACGGCAGGATCCTGACCCACCACACGCTTATGCAACTGTTCCTCCAAATATAGCAATTTCTCCCTCTCAGACTGTTTGAGTTTCGAAACGGGGATGCCAGTCCATTTACTAACAATTTCAGCAATATCATCTCCTGTAACCTCTTCTCTCAGCATGGATTTTCCAGATTTCATGTATTCATCCAATTCTTTTTCTGCACTTCCAAGTTGCCGTTGCAAAGAGTTAAGGCTGCCATACTTCAGTTCTGCAGCACGATTAAGATCATACTCCCGCTCAGCCTGCTGAATCTCAAGGTTTACCCTGTCAATCTGTAACACAAAACTATAGTCAGATCTGCAGCTATAGTGAACTTCAAAATATACTTCAAATTTAGTTTTTCCTCCAGGTAGAACACAACATGAAGGTGGAAATAGCATCACGTCTTACAACATTTTTGAGTATCCATAAATGTACATTGAATTCAACGGTGACTACTCTAAAATGCTCAAAATATATCTAAAGAACAATAAGAAACATCAAAATTTACCTCTTCCTTGATTGACTGAATGCGTGTCATGACACTCTTCTCATGTTCCCACTGTTCTGTCAGCTCAGCTTGCTTCTTTTTTAACAGGGATAACTCGGCCTCAAGACGACTCAATCTATCTTTTGAAGCTTTATCTGTATCATTTGTAAGTGAGAGCCTCTCCATCTCTAACTTGAGTACTGATCGGTTGATTTCATCAAGAGCAGTAGGTTTTGAAGTGATTTCCATCTTCAGTTTTGCAGCAGCTTCATCAACTAGATCAATGGCTGCAATTTTCACGACGTATGAGAAAAATTATGAAACTGTACATATTTGAATATGATAATCAGAGCAACTGATAAATTATGCAGCAAGTTTCACCCAATTCATCACAAGCTCAAAACAGAAGCTCTGATTATGCACACAATTCATCATAACTCTCTGAAAGTCAAATACCCCAACATATGGAAAATACATCGAGGCAAAGAAATAGGCAAAGTGATTTAACTATCCCCAATGAATCTTAGCAAATCAGCTTGATACATTTTCTTCACTTAGTCATTCAATCATGAAATTTTAGGTTAGTTTCTGGCTACAATAGCAGCTTTCAATAGAAAGTAGAAATTTAATATGATTAAACCAATACATGTCATAATCATGAAAGCGATTCACCAGTAATGAATGTATCCTAATCATGCATGCTTCATAAGTTAAAAGAACTAGGTTTACCCTTGTCAGGTAGAAAACGTCCACTGATATAACGATCAGACAAAATAGCAGCCTCAACAAGTGCACCGTCAGAAATTCGAACTCCATGGTGCAGCTCATATCTTTCACGCAGACCACGGAGTATAGAGACAGTATCTTCTACTGAAGGTTGATCAACATAAACTTGCTGAAATCTACGCTCCAATGCTGGATCTTTCTCAATATATTTACGATATTCATCCAGCGTTGTAGCACCAATGCAGCGTAGCTCTCCTCTACCAAGCATAGGCTTCAACAGATTTCCAGCATCCATTGCACCATTGGTAGCACCTGAAAAAGATAAGTAGTGAATCTCTATTTCCAGAATTATCACTCTTTGATCCTCATTCCCACATAAGTATAATTAGCTGCTAAAAGACCACATCATCCAACTTTAGATTGCGAGTAAGAAATAAGGAAATATCATAAAATTTAGAGCATCTCAATGAGAAAAAAAACCAATAATATACATGGCTAATGTATATTACCTGCCCCTACAACTGTATGGATTTCATCAATGAAAAGTATAATCTGGCTATCAGACTCTGTAACTTCCTTGAGCACAGCCTTCAGTCTATCCTCAAACTCCCCTCGATATTTTGCCCCAGCAATCAAAGCACCCATGTCAAGAGATATTAACTGTAGAATAGAAGTTGTTAACATCAACACTAATTAGGAAGGCATTAGAGCAGAGAGAAAGTAAGACTACAACCCCTCTAGCAATTCCATGCTCCCCCAAAAAGGGGGAAAGGGGGGAGGGGAAACAAATAATTTCCAGTGAAGTGGAATTGAATTTATAATCAGAAAAACACACCTTACGATTCATCAAAGCTTGAGGTACATCTCCCTGCACAATTCGTTGGGCAAGCCTATGCATGAAGGTTCAGCTTATTAGTCGTGCAATAAAGCAGTGAACTATCAAGACTTAGGCAGACACACTGTGCCAAACATTGGAGGAGGTCCCCAGTGATCCAACTGCTAATTCAATTCATCAATTCAGGTTCATAATAAATTCTTTACAGAAGCTTGCTGGATACTCATCTCAGGACTTGATGCATAGTGCAAACATGTTGCATCCCATTACTTGACATATTATGTTAAGCAAAGAATTCAAGCGAACACATGAAATATACTAGATTAAGCAAAGTTTTCAAGTGAAGATAATAAAAGGCAAGTATTCTGCTTGGTAATTGCTCAACCATTGTGACTTCTGAATTCAGCAACAGAATACTAAAGCTTACCCTTCCGATATAGCAGTTTTACCAACACCTGGCTCACCAATTAAGACAGGATTGTTTTTTGTTCTCCTGGAGAGAATCTGGATGCATCTACGTATTTCATCATCCCTACCAATGACTGGGTCAAGCTTTCCAGCTTTGGCCATTGCTGTGAGGTCTTTTCCGTATTTTTCCAATGCTTCATACTTCCCCTCAGGATCTGCAACAAGCCAACCCAAGATATTAAGCACAGAAGCATGTCATATGATAGAAAGATCCAATGTGTGCAAAAGAAGGTAAGCAACAAGAAAAAGATTTACTTAAGAAGTTATGTCCATGTTTTCACCTTGATCAATAACTGATTGGCGACCCCTGATGGATTCAATGGCTGATTTTAATGATGGCAGGGAAACTTGAAAATCCCTAAACAGTTGCCTTCCAAAACGTTGATCTTGGGCGAATGCAAGAACCAAATGCTCAACAGAAACAAATTGATCCCCATATTCTTTCTTGGATTCCCTTGCTCGCTGAATCAGGGCCTCTAAATCTCGTCCCAACATAGAACCAGCAGTTTCACCAAGAACCTATGATGATGGGGCAACAATGAGAGTAAAACAGTTAGAATGATCTCCAACAAAACTCTGCACAGGTAATCAATGTATACATACAATACCTAACATGACGTGTATCAAGAGTCTTTCAAATCAGAACTACATTGCAACAATCATTTTCAACACTGAGATATACTTCTGGTGATTCATTAAGCTTGTAAAAGACGTAGAATTTGCAGCTAGAACCTAAAAAGCATGCTCAAAAAGTTCATGCAACTTCAAGCTTGCATAACTTGATTCATTTTGGCCCAAGAAGACAACTTCTAATATCTCAAGTCCAAGCATTAAGAGTTATACACCAACGTTAATTATCAAAGTGAAAGAACAATTACGCCAGCAGGTACCTTTGGCTGCCGTTGGATAAACTTATCAGTAGATTCTAAAAGTTGAGTATTATCGATCCCCACTTTGGTGAAAATCCGACGAGCAAGACCATTCTTTTGCTCCAGAAGAGCTTTCATCAAATGCTCTGTCTCCACTATCTGATGCTTGTTCTCTTTTGCTACGTCAGGAGATGAAACAATCGCTTGCCAAGCCATGTCTGTAAATTCATTTTGAGTAATCTGTGAAGTACAATAAACCAAATCAGGACAAACAACAAACTATAAATTGCTGTCACAAATGCTTCAGGAAGGACTGGAGTTGAGTGAAAAACTCATGCAACTTGCAAATAAGGGGTCGAATTTGCATCAGCAGTAGAAAATGAGTAGCATATCGATGATTCCATAATACACACGAATTATAAACTTAGCCCATCTGCAGCGTCTGCTGATAAAAAGAACTATCAGTTATACAAGAACGGAAAAGAATGCTCCTTGATTAAGACATAATCCAAAAATTTCCAGTAAGTAAGTGAGTAACCGCAGACGCTTTCCATATAAACAAGGTGGGGGATTTAAGAACCCACCAAGCCATGAACCCTCAAATAACCAAACAAACACATACACTCATTTTAAATACTTCAAAAGAAGTAAAGCCACACTCACCCTTCCATTATTGGCGTCACATCTAACAACAAACGATACAGAACGTCCCGGAACCCTCTCAAATCCTCTTGTTAAAACACCACTCCGGCTCAACCGGAGCGAACCAATTGAAGAATTCCTCTTGGCAGGGAAGCTTAGAGCTAGCCGCGGAGGTTGCGTGAAATATGTCGACCTAGCCCGAGAAAGACTCACCCCAGAAACCGACGCCGGGGAGACAGTGGTCGTCATCGGCAGAGCAATACTAACGAGGCAAATTTAGTATGAGGAATAAATAATTAAGCGAAAATGGAGAGGAAGGTGAGAACTTTGAGCTAAAGAAGAGAGAAAGGTGAGAACTTCGCGTGGCAAAGAAGTAACGAAGACGGCTTTCTACTTGTTGGTAGGCGGTAATAGTGCAGAAAGAGTTCTTATACAGTTTGGGGATTTGGTTTTTCGTCTATGGTGCACAAGAAGAAGTAATGGAGAGTTCTTGAAAGCTCGCAGGACTACTAGGATGTTCTTTGGCCAAGTTGTGGCTTTTGTACACGAGGCACTCTCTGCCTCTCTGGGCTCTGGATTTGCTTTGATAGAGAAATCAAATGTCCTTGTCACCAAAATAAAATTTCCAAGGGAAAAATCAATATAAAAATCTACAAAAATTTATAATAACATTGCATATATTCAGAATTATAAATTTCTTTTTATTTTTTATTTTCGATATAAAATGTAATGCAAGTTAAAAAAACACCACTAAATGTAACAAAAACATACATACTCCTCACTTTAAGAGAACAGGGAGAAGATCATCAATTATACGCAGTCTTTCGTATATGAGGAAAATGTTAATTGTTAAATGCTATATCGGATTTTTAAAAAAATTGTGCACGTAAAACTAATAATAAATACGAATTTTAAAAAAGCTGTGCATGTAAAATTAATAATAAATAACCATAAAAGATAACTTAAATAAATTGTTTATTTGTATTAAATTCTTTTATTATGTTTTACTCCTTTGTTTTTCTTAGAGAATATTTTAGAAACTTTTTAAGAACATGAACCTTAGTTTTCTATTTCTAGTCTTCAATACTTTATGTTGAAATTGTGAAATTTTGATAAATAAAATATCTCATTAAAAAATTTCCCAAATTGATTTCAGGGTCATTATAATTTTAAAATAAAATAAATGTAGTATATTTTTATATTTACTAAATAATATATAAAGATTATAAGTTTAATTACTGACTA
>JAOQMQ010000008.1:11689608-11703903 GCA_027563845.1 Erythroxylum subrotundum
TTTAAAATAAAATAAATGTAGTATATTTTTATATTTACTAAATAATATATAAAGATTATAAGTTTAATTACTGACTATTTAAAAATTTTCTTATGTATTGTGATCTTCTTTTTTTTTTTTTGATAGATCGACCTACTCAAAGCTTAACTTTGCTTATAATAATTGAGTCTCAAATTGGTCTAACCCTGTATCTGACCTAATTGCCAACATATTGAGATCATATGAATATGGAACATAAGTGAGCTCGTTGTCATCCCTATTTTTTGGCATACATTTAATACCTTTACTTTCTTATTTTAAGAAGAAGAAGAAGTGCTATGTATTCCTCCATAGAAAATTTGCAGTTCACCCATCCCGCAAGAGCACTACCAGCTTCATATGTCATGTTAGCTTATCAATTAATACTTATGCTTGTCATGTCATCAAACCTTTATCAGAATTTATTTAGTTTTGCCTTTGTTTTAGGATGCAATACTAGTTTAAACAATGTCTGCTACTTCCTATATGAGTATCCCCCTTCTAAAAATATAGACCAGCAGAAACAGGCGATAACACCAAAGTGCAGATGGTTGGTGCTTTCTACAAGTGTTCTAAAAGATGCACTTGGTGAATGACTAGACACGAATTTTTACTATATGCAACGCTTACATTAAACACAAACCACAATACATGAAATGGAAGTATGGAATGAGTGTCCAACAACTGATGATACATGGTAACAAGACAAAAGAAAGATGAAAGATCAGAAGAATAAGTTTGTGTAAAGAAAACTTTTCCACGATCTTCAGTATGCTTTACATCTAGTTGCTTGTAAGCAGAGTTGTTTCAGCTAAACAATCACCCGTGACAAAAAGATCAAGTTGCAATTATATGTGAACTGGGAAGGGCAAAGACATGTGCACTCCAAGGCGGCCTACAAATGAATGACCACAATGCCATTGTTTACACCAATCCGCGAGCTACGAACATTGTCATCCAAGCTACCACTCAACTGCATAATTAGAAAAGATAACAAGAAGAAAAAGAAAAAGATGCAACTTACAATAGGACAATCGATGATAGAACTTAAAAAGGACAAGAAGTAGCGGAATTTACCCTGATGCTGTCCCATCTCTGCAGTTGCAAGCTATAGTATGACACAACCGCATTTGTTCTGCTTCAAATGGTCTTCTGTCTTCTTTTCTGTAAGACCAAAAGGAAAAGGCCAAAGAAATTAGTAAAACATATTGGAAAATGTGTTTTTCATCCATAAGAATGACCAATAACTACATGTGTCAAGTAGATTGTGTCATAATAGGTAGGCGGAGAAATGGTTGCAGTTCTAAGGTATTGCCAGGTATAGCACAGGGGAAAAGGGAACATTTCAGTATGTAGACTTGAGAGAAAGAAAAGATTCACCCGGAGTGCTTGATATCTGTACCTTTTTCCAAGGAAGGTGGTTGAACAACAACATGCATGGTTGTAACCCCACCTGGGATGTCACACAGTGGGCTTCTGCATTCTGATATTGTTCTGTTGTTATCCAATACCCTACCTGCACTTATCAACTTCACATCCTTTATTGTTCTTGGTCCATCATTCTTCTCTGTCCAAAGAAATGTTAGGATAGATAGTATTAGTTGGACTGAACATCTGAGAAATGTGATTTAGGCAATACTTAGCAACCATAGAACAAAAATTACTACTTTTACTTTTCTTCATGACTAGTGTTTTTACAATCTAATTCATTGTTGTGTCTGCTAGTTTCAACTAAAAATGTCAATGGAATACAATCACCAGAACTTACAGTCTACGGTAGCTTTTGGTCGCTCCAAAAGAAGAAAGAACGCTAGATAGGTAAAAGATTACAACGCTAGATATGTAAAAGAATATCCGTGAACATGCACATACATTGTAAAAGTTACAGGTAAGGGAACCCATAATGAGAAATACATAACACACAAAACTTCACCAACCAACCATGTGCGCCACATAATAAAGATATGAGGCCTGATTGCAGATTTCATCGACCCTTTATGAATGTGCGATAGCATGTGCTTGCTTTATTGAGGATATGATGTTGTCAAGGGAATTTAGACCCTCAATTATGGGATGCCACTCCAGTGAAGGGATCTTCTTTTCTATCATTAGGTTTCATTGCATTATAACGAATAAGAGTGCACAAAAGATTGAACTAGTAATGCTTTTGTAACTAAAAACATCATTCCTTTCCTTACAAGAGAACAAGTAAGAACACACCAAATAAAAAAAGGATTGGAAAAAGAAGAATGGAAATGGTTCTTCCTCTGAACTAATCAGAAAAAGAAAAATGAACACACCGGAGATAAAGAGTCCACCAATGATATACAGCTGCCTTAACAAAATAACAAACACAACTGACCTTTAGGCCATTGAGCAAGAACGTTTTCTTTCAAGGTTGCGACGCTTGTAGCTACAGGAAAAGATCTCGGACCAATATCAGACCCATCGGTCAAACGAAACTTGATCTCTAGCTGCTCTTGGACACCCGCCATCTTCAGAGAGTAATTTACAAACCCAGATACCGGAAGCCTTCAGGTGAACCTTTTCTTATAACTCTTCAAAAAACTCAATTAAGCTCTCTGTCAGCAATTAATGCCCAACTCAAGTACCTGATTGGTTCACATAGAAACAGATTTTCCTCCAGATTCTTAGATGGGCACCTGCGATATTGAAATAGAATGGAAGCAAATGCAAAGATTAGTCCTTTATGGAATAAACCTGTCGTACCCTGGACAAGGCAATCCGAAAATGTAAATAAGTACAGAAAAGGAAACGCTTTCATCTATATTAAATTCTCTGGAATTTGAGGAAATGGAAATAAACAATTAATCAAACAACCCCAGGTTAATGTATATAAAATACAGAGGAAGGAAGAGAAGAAGAAAATAATACACCAGATATAACGTAATTATGATTCATGGAAGAAAATAGATTGAATCCAGAGTGGCAGACGTGAGCACACATAGACATACACACACATGCAGGCTATGATCTCCAATTTCAAATGATCTTCGGAAGGATCACAAGACCACCTAATATTATCTACTGGGTTCCTTCAAAGCAAAAGAAAAAGAACAATCTTTAAGAGAAATGATTATATCTGAAACATCTAATACAAGAGTAAGAAAGAACCAAAAAGAATGGAGAGTTTACAATGCTTGATTGGTTAGCTTACTTGGCTCTAAAAATGATCTGGGTCGATTTCCTTTTCGGCTTGAAGCCTGGAGCTAGAGAAGGAGAAGGAGAAGGAGAAGAAGAGAGAGAGAGCGAATCAGTATTGAATTGTTTAGAAGAGATCAAATAAATCTCTGAAAAGGGGTTATTTCGGAGTTTTCAAAGTCTGTTAAACCATTGGTCAATGCTTCCATTCTTCTTCTCTTAGCAATCTCTTAAGACCGTGAAATGGACATATATTTCTTCTCCAGTTATCCTCTATATACAAAGACAGTGCTTTAGGACTTAGCTTCCAATGTCACCCAAAGTTAACGAGAAAAAACAAAAGCTTTCCATGCTCCTGGTGACACTTGGCTGCGCAATATTATTAAAGGGCAACTATGAAGTAAACCAGAAATACTGAGGCGTAGACATCAGATCAGATGCATTTACTTTTCACCAACTGAGTACGAAGAAAGCAATGAATATAAAAACCATAGGAATCTGTGTCAGTGACCTACCTAAAGGGGGAAAAACCTCACCATGTTACCATGGCATTTGAAGGGAAAGCTACTGACGCACTAAGGCAGTAGTCTTTAAGCTGTTGCACTTTCGTCTTTGTTACGATCTAATGAAGATGTGAATTAGTTAATGCTTATTAGGAGTTTTTAACTAGACCTGAGAGTTTGGATATTTGGTACTAAATGAGTACTATAACGGTCAAGCATGTCAGCCCAAACATAGAAGGTTTTATTTCTTTTACCCTTCAAAGGCAAGATTTGGTCATTACTAGGCATATAAAGTTAACATGAGAGGAAAGCGTAAAATTGATGGTATGGTATCGTTTTGAATTGTCAAAAACTGAAAGGCAGAGTCTCTATAGTAGGTGGTGGATCATGTGAACACTGACCCGAAGAAGCATGGTATTGGGACCATATCAAGTACTGATTTATGACAATGTCAAATAAAGGTATGACTCTTATTGCTCATGCTCATGCTTGCCTCGTATGATTCTTTATCCTTTTATTTCATTTATAGTGCTATCTAGTCAGATAGATACTATAACACAGATCATTTGAGTAAGCTCAGGCGCCGCTTGATTGAGTTAGATGCATAGTAATCTCAAAAGGGCCTTTCGGTTTCTTCCATTTGGGTTTAGGAAGAAAGGAGGAGGAGAATCAACTAATTGCTTACATGATGTGACTTGTATCAATATAGCCTTAATCATTCACTTAAATTATTGATTGAAAAGGTAGGAAAGCAAAATGCCAAGAGGGGTCCAATCAAATATGGGGACTCTTTTAAGATGATTAGGAATCTGCTAGGGATAAGCAACCTTCACCTTGAACGATTAGAAATTTACCAAATGAGGTGTTCGATGCTTTAGAAAGAAAAACCATAATCAAGTGGATTTCTTGTCACTATCAACTCGGGAAATTCCAAGAACACGAATCTATTTGCATTGAAGATATCTACAAGTGAAGATGTGTCTTCTAGTATATGAAGAATTGTTATACGGGAATCTAATTTGTGGACAAGCCTTGCTACTGGGTTTCATAGTCCCATGAACCACGAAAATTTGTTTACTTGAGAAAGACACCCGATTTCTAGTGAATCAGCAAGCAGACAGAACACAAGGCTGCCAAGTTTGTCTTCTTTTCCACACTGACAGTTCAACTTCGACCAGCAGGACTAGCACATAAATAATTGATTAGATATCAAACTTCTTTGAGCTTAGAACCCAATCAAAAGCTCAGTTACCTGTCAGGGGACTGGGTCTGGGAGAAGCAAGTTTTAGGAAAAGATAGCAACAACATACAGGCCGATGACTAACAGGTTGACCAGTGAACTGCAGTACCTTAAATAACAAGAATACAGGAATGTCATATAAACCAATGTCTTAAGCATACAAAAACAGTATTTCTTCAGCATGTGAGAAGATAATAAAAATTTGGTGAAAGAATTTTCTGCACATTTTTAAAATGTTCCTCGTGAATCATACATAAGAAAGACTGATATATGACCTAAAAGAGCTCCCCAATTTAATGGGATCTGTAACAAAGCAATCTCCATTACCTACTCCTAAACTTAACAGGGGAAAAATGGAGAGGTACGTAAAAAAAATTGAGAAAACAGAATAAAAAGAAAAAAAGAAAGGGAAAAGCATTTCAGGGGCCAATGGGGGAGCCCTTGCAGACAGAAGTATCCCAGCCTTCCTTTTCCTTGCATCAACCTATAGGATGAATCTGTTAGCCCACTTTATAGTATCTTATGTATAGTGCTTTATTTGGAAATATGAATCAAGAAATCAGGCCAGACTCGCTGCAGGAATACCAATAGTAATGTCCCGTTTCCAACCAAAAAATGTAAATGACAGATTGCTATGTTACAGATTGAAAGAATGAATCTTGTCCGTGCAGGGCCTTTGCTGCCAAGTGTGAGGGATGATGATTTCTGACCAGAAAGCTGCCTCCTGGCCAAGTTTCTGCTTGCCATTTAATAGAGCTTGAGGGCAATTTCGTGGCGTCAAAAAACTCAGCGACACCCAAATTACAAGTCTTTTTTCCCGTTCCAACCATAGCTTCTTGCTCGTGTTTTTTAGTGAATATCTATGACCCCATTATGTGGCAGTTCCTTATAAAGTCATTTGAGTAATTCACATATTTGGTCCAAAATGGTCGAAGATGATCAAAGCCAATCTGCAGCCATGGCTTTGACTGGCCATTGTAGTGGATGACAGCAGCCTTTTTGACATTTTCAATGTTGGTCTTATTCTGATAGCCCAACCCAAGCATATGCCAAGATGGGTCAATTGGGTGGACATGACCTTTAAATGCAATCAGAGCTGGAGGCAAAGTCCCAAGTTTCCACATTGTCAGATTTGACTTCAGGTTCTGCTCAAAATGTATAAATCATAAAAGAAATTGCCACAATCAGAATAAAAGAAGTGATACAAATTTGACAAAAATGTTATGCATGTCACTCTCAGCACCCAGCAGAAGCATTTATGGGTACTATTCAGTGATATCCCAGCATCGTAGGTTCCTTTTATGAACTTGCACAATCCATCAAATTTCTCTTCCTCTACAAAATCTGAAAGCTAATCATTGTCATCTCTATTTCGAAGCTATCATTGAAAAAATTTTCTGCCTATCAAAACATAACCCAATTTCTCCTTTCCTAATATATAATGGCAAAAAAGCCCCCAAGTCCAGCGCTATTAGTACAACAGAGACAAATAGAAGAACCAAGAAACAACTTCCTATGCATTCCATGTTTATCTTAGTTCTCTTACTTTAATTTTTGTTATTTGAATCCTCCTACACATAATCTAAATTTGTTGCTAATAGAATATAAATTTATCTGTTTTAAATAATAGCAAACATAATATTAATATTCTGTTCTACAGTTATTCAATGATCTGTGATGGTTTTAGCAAAGGCCGATTTAGATTGTCAGATTAGTCCCTAATAACAATACAACTTTTTAAAGCTAACGCAGTCTATATCTATTACTTAGAAACCTATATAACAATCTGAACTGACCTCTAATAAGAGTCAAACTATGATCCTGATTTCAAGTTTTCTATTGTAAATCTGATACAAATGTTCCAAGTGATTAACATAAAGGATTATATTAAAAAGATATAGTATGTGGTAGGATTTAAATTAGAGTGAAATAGGACTTATGGTAACTGAAAGTTAGTTTAGCCCAGTAAAAAAGGTAAGGAGCACATATCCTACAAAATTGATTAGTTTACAAGGAATTGAAGAAATTGTCTAAAAATAAACTTAAGCAAACAATCACGTGGAGAAGGAAGAAGACACATTCCATAAATCAGCCTGTTCTATTCTCACTCAATCTTCCATATAATCTAGAATCAGAAAAAATGGATAAAAGAAATCACAAGGAATATGCAGATCAACACGAAGATAGTAATGAAAGCTCACCTCTTTCAGCCATGAATGGTAGGTTTCCCTTATATTTGTCTTCCTCCATGCCTTGAGATCAAATATATTCATCCCATAGGCCCATGCACATTCATTAGGGTCCAGGTTCTTCTTTATGAGGGGATGGGAAAAATTGAAGTAGTTCTTGAAATGCTTGGACATTACCCAATCATCTTCACCTTTACAAGTTTCTACAGCTCCATTAACCTTTCCTTGAAGGTCGATGTCCCAGAGTGGAGATAAATCACGCTGAACTACAACATCATCATCTAAAAAGACCACCTTATCGAGACTTGGGAAAAGCTGATCAAAACATGAATGAAAAATGAAAATGTTGTATAAAACAAGAGGCAAAATAATCGAGAGAATTCTGGGGAAAAGTAATTGATAATACTTCACAAGTACATAGAAGTCAGAAAACAATGCCTAAACACAAAACAAACCATTTACAGTAAACTGTCTCAAAATATGATTAACTTTGAACTTTTGGTAATAACATGAGCTCCTGCTCAGATCCATCTTCCCTCTTTAACTGATATTCATTTTCCTATGTATCAAATACTCTTTGTAAGCTTCACCATTATTGAAGATCAACCTCGGAATACATATCAAGTGACAAAATTATGTAAAAGCTTTTTGTACAAATTCAACAGGCTTTTATACTAGAATAATTTGCCTTATTACAACCATATTTTATTTAAACACGTAGGACCCTTTTAAGATCATAGGCCAATTTTTCAGGTTGTGGAAACAAAGAGGACCAAGGACAAGACAGTAAACGGCAGTTCACATCATTCCAAGGTATCAACAATTAGCCTTCAAGGAATAACAGCTCAAAATATCGTGTCCTTTTTTTATTCCATAGTCTTACCACCAACAAATGGTTAAATTAAGGTCTATAACTTGGCTAAAGGGATATCCCTTCAGGTTTGATTACCTCGGGTAAATATATGCGTAAATGGTTGAGTAAGGAAATGTACTTTGGACTTCTAGCCTGCAATTTTGAAGCAAAAGTTCGTGGAGTTGTATCATGGAGATTGTTTCCAGCAAGGTGATTCCCATGATAATAATTCCTAATGCCATTGTGATTCTCTACAGCTTCAAGAACTGGAACATTCTCTCTCGTCAACCAGTCAAATTGGTGAATGCCTCTCACCTCAACAATTGCAGGGGAGACCGGGTTTAGTGCAAACCATGAATGCATCCCAGCATATGTTTTCTTGTCTGTGATGACATGAAAAACTATCTTTTCAGGATGCAGAGATGATTGGACAGCAGAAGTGACAACAACTGAAGCAGCCAAAATGTTATCAGTTGACAGGATGAAGTGATGATAAGAGTTATCTGTGAGCAATGGAAGTAATTCTGGAGAAGGCAATTGCTTGCGTGCATGAGCATTGGAAGAATACTCATCAGTCAAACGAAGAGATAGACAGTGGATGCCCTTCGGAATGGAACTCGCGGCAAAGTGTTTGTTCATCAGTTCAGCAAACTTAGACTCCCTAATTTCTCTTTCAAATTTCTCCATCTGTTCAGAAAAAAGGTGATATAAGTACCAAATTATGACTTTGACTCTCCATTGGCATTTCTGTTTCCACTTCTTTCATCAGGGAAATAAATATATTCCTCACTTACAACCTTTTCACGTTTTGATGTGTGAGAAACAACTATAAAGCATAAAAATATTTGACCTACAGATATGAATCCAACTTTTCTTACTCAAAACAGTCAGTTTCATACTAAAATAATGCATAGTCATTTATAGAACAGAAGAACTTAAGAAAGCACCTAAAAATTTTAATAAATTTCATACAATCCAACAAAATGGAGAGAAAGCAAGTGTAAAAAGGATAAAAGCTATGTTTGATATAGACACAAACAAGTGAGATAACACATAGCACAAATATGCAACTCCATTGACAAGGAATTCCTAATAATCGCATATCCAAAGAAAAAGAAGATCCTAACTGGTTCATGTCTTTCAAAAATATTAGGTATCTCAATGAGGTCTACATGCAAAGAAATTTATGGAACAACAACACCCAGTATGAATTCCGTTGACACAAAGTCTAAGGAAGTCTAATAGTACGCAACCTTACTTCTAACAAGTAGCAAAGAGATTTATGGAAAAGATGATTAAAAAAATTATATAATATTTTCTAACAGCTGAGTCAGAAAACATGTGGTATGTTAAAAGCAAAGGCAAAATAAGAACAAAATAATGCAAAGTTGTTATTCAACCCACATGTTTGCCCAAGTTAAGAGCCATACATACCCTAACAAAAAGAGTTGCATGGAATGGAAGCTAAGATGAAAGTTATCTGACAATTGACAAAACATGCTTGTCAACATCATTTCCCACTCAAATAGAAGCCTCAGCAGCTTTGGAGTTCTTTGATGATGAGAAACATACATCAAGCACTAAACCTTTGGAGAAGCTTGAGAATGGGGGACTGATAGAACTTCTAGGCAAATTTGAAAGAATGTGTCATGCAGAATAAAATTTTCTTAGTTATTATTATTAATAGAAAATGATTTTAAGTATTTTTATTTTGGTATGCCATTGTCGCATGGGCCTTTAGGATTTAAATTTGTTAGAGAATAATACCTTAATAGATTAAATTTTTTTGTGTAATTTAAGTTGTAGTCCTTGTTTTAGTAGGATTAGGATAAAGGTGAAAAAATCCATATATGGAGTCAAATGTTTCAATTGCAAAGGAGGAAGAGGGACTTTGCAAGTTATGAATTTTAGAGTGTAAGTTTGATCTTTTCTTGTCAAAGAATGATGCTTTGACACTAGGTTTCATTCCTAGACACTAAGTGTGATGCTTAATTCTTTATAAACCCTACATGTGTTTTCTAGGACTTGCTAGTATGAAACTCGTAATCTTTATACAACTTATTTTGAGTTTGTCTTCAACAATAACATTAATAAAGGACCTTTTAGATCTACCATATTTTTTTATTCTTGTTGTTCCTCTATCTAACCCAAAAAAAAAAACAGATAAAATTCATAGGGTAAGCTGGTGAATTTACGTCACACTATCCTTGAACAGACTACATTCTCAATCCTTAAAAATATGTTCAAGGCAACATCTTGAATCACTGTTAAGAAATATGCTATGCTTGTGTACGTAAAAGCTTCTACACCAATATAGCATGAAAAAGTGTCCAAATTTAGTAAATATTTTTCATTGCATTTTTAAGCACCAAATTTGGCAAGAGAGGGGGTACTCGAACTCCCAAAATTAATTGTATAATTGTAGGTATTGAAACAGGAAAGGACCTTGGTTCTAGTAGAAAACTCCAAATATCCCATTCTTTTTTTGACATGGATATCAATTCTCAACATATTATTTGAAAGCCTGAAACAATTAAAGTTTCAATCTCTATTCTTTATCCCCCTATTCCCCACAGTTGCACAATGATTTTTTTTTCTTTGAAAATAAGAATCTCCAGTATTATTTATGTCACCAATGGTTTCTTTTCATCAAGGCATCAGTATGAATGACTAGAAACAGGCTTTTGAAATCAAGAAAGGCTGGGAGTCGCCTCCAGTTTCCCTAAAACACATGGCAGCTTAGGCAAAAAGATAGATACTGCATAGTATTGAAGGTTTGGAATCTAGAAAACAAATTCAGAACATTGCATCACAGGAGGTACATCTGAAAGCAACTATGTCTGTATTTGAATAGACATACCATGGCTCTCAACCGTAAAGCAAAAGTTTTTGCATCATATTTCTTGTTCTCCATCTCAGAAACTAGTTCACTGAAAGAATCTGGGAGTTCCAGACCATCTGGGATTTCCTGATTGCTTACTTCATAAAGTATCTCGTATAACTCTGAAACTAGCCTCTGCTGCATTATTTCCACATCAAAAGGATTCAGCTTATATAGACAACAAACAAATTGTTGGCACGCTAGTCATTTAATGTGAATGAATTGTTTGATTTATGGAAAGAAAAAAAAGAAAGTTGTTACCTTCGAATTATCACCAATATGAAGAATCCCTGGTCCCCATTTCCTACCTAGACAATCTTAAGTAATAGAAAATGAGTCATGTGTCCACCGGAAATATAATAGATGTATCATGAGGAAGTAACGTAGATCATGACCTAGAAACATATTTTCACTTCAAAATTATATTTAGTTATTTCAAGTTTTGATAATGTAACCTAACAAAAAATTCTAATAATGTACAGAAACATATTTATAACCAAAATCTTTGAAGGGAAACAAGTTACATAACATAAAAACCATACTGCAAGTTGGCATCAAGAATACTGATAAATCCAGCTTCACTAGAGACTAGAAATGTGAGATTTCACTCAAAACTGATTTTTAGCATTAAGACTAACACGAACTCTTCGCAAATTTTGATCCGTATCAAAATAAAGACCAATGAGTATAGAAAACTCTCTTCCAGCGTCAATATCCATCCATGCAGCAAGTATAAGAACTGATGTGTAAATGACATAAATTGAGTTCTCATAAATCCAAGTCCTATTACATGTTCACACAAAGATACCATATGCATTAAGGTAACTTCCAAATGAGTTCAGGATAAAACGCTCGCAATTAGCACTGTCCACATCAAAAATAAATGATCGCAGTTCATATATACACACAACTGCACAGCACATATGGACGATACAAGAGAAGCAAAACGTTAACACATCAACCTTTGAAGAAGTGCAACAGATAATAGGAATACTCAGATCAAATCGTGGCGCATCGTCACCTAACACTACAACCATAGACCGATTTCCGTATATGTATGCACATCCACCAGTTGCGTATAACAAAATCACATATTTGGGATTTGGAAGAAGACAAATGAATGATATAAACAATCTACATACGTGAGCATAAAACAATCACAATCAAAGCGAAATCAGGGTCCATCCAGCAGTTAACGACCACAAACCAGTTAACTACATTTACATACAAAGATGTGATCAATAGGGAACCAAAAACTTGGGGAGAAAAGAAAATAAGAGGATGACAAAGAAAAGAAGTACCAAGTGAGGAGCACTTGTTGACACCTTCAAGGGTAACAACAGCAGTGAGAATGAAGACGAAAGGCAACAAGAAAGCAAGAATGAGGATCGTGTAGAAAAGGGTTCGATAAGAGATATGGCAAGCTGCGACCTTGATCTTCATCAAGTCAATAAACCCATTGCTGCTGCTGCTCGATATTGTGATGCTTCTCATGCTAGGCGAGATGTGAAGCTGCATGTTCCTCTTCTATGCAGCCCCACCACCACTTTCCTAGCAGCACCACCCCCACAGTGACAAAATCTCAGCTCTTTCACTACTTCCAATCCCAAGAATACCACACCCAACATCAGATCCAAGCCTATCTTGATTCAATATTTCCGCCTCCCGCCCTCTATTCAATTGAGATCCACCTCCAACACTGCAACCTTTCTGGGTTCTCTTCCTCGTTCTAATGCTATATCTTCCTCTTTGCCTTTGTGGTCTTTTCAAAGACCGCATTGGAACATTGAACAACAGCTATCTATCTATCTCTACAAAGGTCCTTCTTTTCCCGATAGACTCAAAAGAAATCCAGATTTCGATGTCAAGAAATCAATTTGCACCCGAAAGGGATTAATGGGTTACTTTCCTTTTTTTGATGTCCTCCCCTCTACCAGTGAATCAAGACAGGACGCACACAGAGAAAGAAGCAGGGAAAGGCAGGAAGAGAGAGAAAATGGGGTTTGTTTTGTTGAGTGCTTCCTTGTCCGCTTTCTTTAATTTTTTTTTCTCGGTTTCTCATTGGAGGATCGTGCGATCTAATATTTTCTTTACAAAATAAAAAAAAATTACCATCAGACATATTCCCTTAGCTAATAATAACCAACCAATTATCCAATAAATAAGAAATTAAAAAGATATTATTCACTTTTTATCTTTTTTTAGTCAAAACCGCGTTGGCATGGCTTTAGAGAGAGATAGTTGAGTTTCTAGTGAGAGAAAGAGAGAAAAGTGAGGGGTCGATGTTTGACCTTGGAGAGTGTTTAGATGATCTTTGGTGCTTAATTTGGTTGTCTCCTATGTTCACGGACAAAGCTTTTGCTTTACGTTGGTGATTATGCGGACACTGTTAAGTTTAGTTAGAAGATTGCTAATACATATTGAAATGCAAGTCTTAGCAGATGATTCAATGCCCCCACTTCCATTGGCTTCGGACTTGACCCGGGAATGGGATATTTCACACAAAAAATATCTTTACTGTTTAAATTATCCTTTTAAAAAAATCCGATAGTGTTAGAAAATAGATTAAAATTGATTCATGACAATTACATCTCATAATCCCGAGGACTAGGAGAAAGGTTAACACTCTCACATGTATATAATAGCTCTAAGAGATGGATCTTGTCCAATACTTTGAGCTCAGCCGAGGTAAAGATACGAACAGGCTAGGTACTTGGTTGTACCATATTCTTCTGCACAGAAATCTGAAATCACAAGGTGGGCGTGCTATATTTGTACATTTCCCTCAGTGATGAAAATTGTCTGTAGCTCGAAAAGTGTAAATGGGGTATGAGATGATGGATGAAAGGAGCAGCACTTTTCAGCACATCACATGGTGCAATTGTGCAAATAATTCAGTTGTCAGAACATTTGGATAGAAATATGGTTGTCTTCCATTCAAATTTGCTCTTTGATTCTGAACTCACCCTTCAAAAGGGCAGAGTTCAGAAGGCGGGACTAAGTAATTAGCTCTGGCTGACGGTGGATACAAACCATCTGGTTATTGCATCACATGAAATGAATTTCTGAACACTGTTACGAATATTGTAGCCAATTTGATGCCGGATTGAATTTTGGTATAGTACTGTATCAATATCGGTTAATACCGGGTATCGTATTGAGTAATTTTTAAATTTATAAAATAGTCCCTGAATTTTTTAAAAATTACAAAATAATTCACTATCATATTTTACAGTTGTAGTTTATTTAATTTAGGTTTTTTTGTTTATATTTTATCTATTTTAGTTTATATATATTTTTATTATATTCTAATAATTATCTATATATAAAATATATTTATATATAATAATTATCTAAATATACTAATTTATTGTAAAATAATAAAAATAATTTAAAATTTTGAATTATTTTTTAGAATTGTTGTTTTTTCGTATTTCATTTTATTTTAT
>JAOQMQ010000008.1:11712288-11723303 GCA_027563845.1 Erythroxylum subrotundum
CACAGATCCTGGGTTCTTGGAAGGTCCAGAACAAATTGTTTTGTTATTCCGCACCGCATGCATATGATGCACGCACTAGACATTTCCATCTGAGAATCGGATTCTCTCTCTAACAGTTACAATCCTTTTTAATACTTCTAGTTTGTGTGGTGCTTACCTTAGTGGAAGATATATGGACATATTAATGGTGTTTGCCTAAAAGTAGGGCTTTATCTTTTTTATAATGATTAGTAATATGATTCCTGCTTTTTCCCAACTTTAAATAGTTTAATTTTGGGTTTAACTTACATAATATTAAAGCTTTGTGTGTTATCTTCTTACCTAATTAAAACAAAGCTGACGGTTGCATCCAAAATGGCTATATAGAGATATAGTGGTTCCTAATTTACAAGATTGATAGTAGCAATGGACACTTGAGGTAAACCTTTAGTTATTTCAAATCCTATTAACATTCTAGGTTCCACTTGAACTCCTTATGCATTAAATTTTTTTTAAATAAAGGTAAGTATCAACCAAGAAATTTTAAAAGGAACCTTAATAAGCATTTTAACATGCTTATTAATTTTTATACTTCTTTTAGGTTTTTATACATTTCATAAGGAAGATTCCCTCAATTTTTTACAAATTTACCTTTATCTCTCTAGGGGTGACCACGAATATAAAAAACTTGTTTCCTCCCTCACTAAATGTTTATTTTTTAAGGTTTAATTTCATTTCTTATTTTTGCAAGGTTGTAAAGCATTCTTCCATATTGACAATATTGTTTCTTCTAACCTTTGTCTTCATAGTCATGTTGGTGATATATGCTTTCATGTTTTCTACTTGGTTATTTATGAAATATTAAATTAACAAACCTTTGACAGGTTACCCCTGTATTTTTTAAACTAAAAGGCATGAATTTGTAATAATATAAACCCTTATGCATGGTAACAAATGTCTTTTCTTCATTTGTCTCATTCATGTTGATCTAATTATACTTTAAGTAAGCATTATGAAATTTAAGATCAGGTGACCTAAAGTTGCATCTACCAATTAATGTATTTGTGGCAATGGCTAGCTATCTTTTAGGTATACCATTTTCATATCTATAAAGTTTACGTATATTCTCTACTTTTTGTTTGCTTTATTAACCATAACCATATTAGCGAGTCACTTAGGGTAACAGAGTTTCTTTTCTTTTTTTATTGGCCTCAAGAGGGGTTTGAAGTTTAACTTACGAGAAAATATTTTCTTACGCAACCCTAACATATTTAGTGGACTCTATGTAAAAATGTCCAAGTATTGGAGCAATAATTTCTTAAATTCTTCTTTGGTAGTTTTTCTATTCTTGCCTTAATTTTTATAGTCGAAAAATCTCTAGGTCTTCATATTATAATCTGCTCAATTTCTTCTTCAAGCTCACCTTGATTTCTTTTGTTAGATCTTTGATATCTAATTCTTTGACATTTATTATGCGTGTTATGTTATTTTCTTTTAAGGTTATAAAATGATATTATTTTGCCATCCTTTGGTCTACATATATCTCATATGTTCTATTTATAATTGAAAATCTCATTATCAATTAGTAAGGTGATAGGATTAGTCGTGACACATATAGAGAATGCTTGTTGATTATGGAAATATATATTGTGGGTCTCCTTAATACATATAATTTTATCACATTTTATAGTAGAATTGATCCTATACTTAATGTTATATGCAAAATAATATTATTTTGCCATCCTTTGGTCTGCATATAACTCATTTGTTCTATTTATAATTGAAAATTTCATTATGAATTAGTCAGATGATAAGATTACTCGTGACACATATGGAGAATGCTTGTTGATTATAGAAATATATATTGGGTCTCTTTAATAAATATAATTTTATCACATTTTATAGTAGAATTGGCCCTATACTTAATGTTATAGGCAAATATATCATTTTTTATGTATATTTGGTCATCATCAAAACCAAGCATAGGTAAGCTAATAAGTTTTAGTTTAGGCATTGTGATATATATCTCTTTGAGAGCATCATAAAATAATATGTCCACAATGTTTCATAAATCTTTTGACATTCTCTTGACTAAAGAGTTGACTATCAATATTATCACAACTATGACATCTTTTTAAGGGTGAACTATATACCCTTTGTCTATTTCCTAGAAGGTAATCTCAAACACCTTCATCCTTTTATCAAGTTTGTTATAGTTAGGTCATTTACTGCAACCCTTCGCTTGTAGTGCTTTCTTAGACTGAGATTTTGACATTTTCTAATTGCCTCCAATGATCATGTGGATTAACCTTTAAGTATAATGTGATTTTCTATCAACTTCGCTTATTCTTAACCTCTATAAAGTGCTCGCTCTTCGTCCTACCCTGGTTCATTCATGCGCATTTACCAATTTGTTGGCCACTCTTATGAACCTTATCAATACTTGGTGTTATGTTCAATATATCGATGGAAGTGACAATGTAGGTTTTATCTCTCTTTGTAAGTATAGTGATCATTCTTTTTTATTTCTTGACTATATCATTATTAAGGATGTAGTCGATAACCTTATTAAGGGAAGTGTTAAACATGAGGAAATCTTTCTTAATTCTCCCATTATTTTCACCTTTTAAATGACTTGTTCGTAATTTTTCTTCTTAATTTTATTTACTGATGACATACTAATCTTCTTATTTTAGATAGTCTTATTAATGCCGATTCTTACAATGCATTCAATAATCTCCAAATCTATGTATTTATGTGATTTAATCTATACATCCTGAAAAATTCAAGGCAAATTTTTGCATTAGGTTCCACAAAGGATGCTATTGCTTTAGTCTATTTATAAAGGTTGTTGCAACCACCTTGAATTGAGTATTTGGGTTGCCACAAAATTAAAGCAGTATAAGTAATCCCTTAAGTTGTCTTCTAACCTTTAGGTTATTGGTATCAAAAAGGCATAATCTTTAGGTATGCTATGCACCTATTAGTAGCAAAACGTGACATGAATATGGTGGTTAGCTATTGAAAGGTGGCCACTATGCTAAAATCAAGGTCTAAAACCATGATTGTGTCTTACAAATCAGACTAGACGAGAAACTTTGCACTTTATAACATTAGATGCACTATATAAGTCGATGAGTTCTCTATATCAGTGCATATGATTAATAGGTTCGTGCATGTCATTACAAGTATCCAAGGTTGACATTTTAAACCTAAGGATAATCACTCTGCTAGGATGTCATGTATCAATCGGTTATCAACTATCAAACTTTAACCATATATGTCATGTTTTAGTGGTATTAATTGCATATATGTAAATAGGTGCACATGTGTAAATAAGGCTCCTTCTAACGTTGGTTAGGGAATGACTATGTTTTCTTTTATACCTATGTTGCTTATCTTACAATAATTATTTAAATTGTTATCATAACATATGAAGTTTTGTGATTTGATCCTCGAGTTGCTCATTAGTGTTAAGTGCTTTATGGGTATTTGTTATTACCGCTAGGTTGGAAGATAAATTTCTTCCATAGCTATCTATTATTATTTCTTGATAGGAGTAACTTAACTAATTTGGCATTTTCTTACATAAGAATATCATAATTATTTCAAAAGTTTTGCTCATAGATGACGCTAAATAATGTAAAGACTAAATGGTACTTGTCAATCCCACTTTATGTGTCTATGAACTTAAAACTAAATTCTATAAGTTATTGAGGATGGTTGGATATATTTATTTTCCACACTGCTGTTATGAGTTCTTGGAGATTTGAAAGGCGAAATTGCCATTTGGAAGAAATCAAAGTTAATTTTTTAGTATAGTTTATAACTTATAGTGAATCAGTTAGTTCTATATTTATAACATATTTATTTTAAATCATTATTTATCTTATAAATGCATATTTAATCAACTAACTAACTAATAGGATAAAGTAATTATACTTCACAAATAAAATTATAATAAGATCATAAAATACAAAACACTCACATATATATTTAAGTATCTTTAGATATATATATATGAGAACGACTACTTCTTTAATAAGGAAATATATAATAGATGTTTTTATTACCATTATATTAATGTCTAATTTTAATATAATAACGACTAAGACTAATATTAGACATTAATATAATTGCTAATATAATTGAAATAACAACATGCATTATATTTATCGTTATTAAAAAAGTAGTCAACCTTATAGATATATAAAGATACTTACATATATGTGTGGGTATTTTTTAGAGAACAAAGTTTATCAAGATGATTTGTATGAGAAGTTTATACAAGATATTACTTGTGTCTATAGGTAATCTCATTTTGATGATTGTATATATGGTTCTTAAACTTAAATCTACAAGATATATCATATATGAATTGTAATATTTTAATGCCACTAGGACCTTTCCTAATCAAAAATAGCTTGATTACTGCTCAATAGACTTGACGTGAACTATATAGAAGTAGTTGAGTGAGTGTTATAAGATTTATTACCCTAAAGCAATTAAGGATAATATTTCATTATTCTTAATTAGTAATGATTTAAAAAATATTTAGTTAGAGTGGAATGATACTTATAACATAAAATTTAAATATCATTAGAAAACTAACTATTAAAGTTTAAAAACTAATACGATTATATTCAAATAAATTAAACACTAAATGAAAACTTTATATTTAATTTGGACATTGTATATTGAAAAGATTGATTATATAGATAATTCATGTATAAAAAGGTTAGAAACATTTTGAAATTCATAATATTTAAGTAGCTATGATGTGTTACTTATTGATAGTAATAAGTCAAGCTATGCTAAGTTCGCCACCAGCTTGGCCCAACCATACACTCTACCGATCAGGGTTGGCTCGTATTGCCCGAAGCCTAATCAAGCACTAGTTTGGCCTAGCCATATGCACTCCCAGCCAAGGATGGCTCATGCTACTTGAAGGATGGAGATGGTAGATGGTGACGAATGGAGAGGAGAGATGGTTATAACATTGGAGGGGAAGGGACTAAGGAGAAGGAGCACAATGAAGAGATTGAGAGAAAGGAGTGATTGTGAATAAGAAGAGATAAATTGAGTGAGAGGAGGACATGAATCATGAACTTATCAACTCGGGCCAAATCCATTCACTTCATACTAGGCTAAGTCTTGGTCAGTCCAGATCCGAGCCAATTTGTCATTTTTATTGTCACCTAATACTAATCTTGATTTATGAATATAAATTATTCAATTAAAAAATAAAAATAAAAATAAAAATAAATTTTAATTTTAATTTATATAATATTAAATATATTTTACGATAATATTTTATTTATTATTAATATATTTAGGAGTCATATACAAAAATGATTAAAGTGAGAAATTTTTTTAATTAAGTTTAATTGTAAAGTTTGAAAATTTTTATAGTCAAATATAACATATTTGTCAAATAGGAATCAATATTAGATATTTGAGTTTGTTGATATCTAATTATTACTAATTAGAATTAATTAAAATTTTATTATAAATAGATGTGGACTATATAAAAGTTAAACACTCATAACCTACTCCTCTTTCTGCTAATTTCAAAGTTCTCTCGATGAATATTATATTATTAGAGGTTAAAAACTTGTGCACTATAATGATTTGTTATTAAATCTGTTTTAAAACAAGTTTCACGAGGGAGTTGTTATAAAATATACTCAAATTTCATAATTAGTACATTATTATATATTTAGATTCTTTTATATATATATATATATTATTTAACCAGTTGAAACCAAAATTCCATGTCCTCTACATGTGCAATGGAACCTATCTACTCACCCTTGTAATAATTTTAACTTTAAAAAAAAAAAAACACAAAAGGTTAATTATACAATGTTTATAAACTGCCAAATGAGTCGCGTTGGCCACCGGCGTTAGTAGAAAACTTGTTTTCATCAGTCAACATTAACCTAGTTGTCCCGCAAAGGGAATTGAGATACAGGATGTGCACATGACTTGTTGGTTGACATGTGGAAGTTTTTATTACAAGGCCAAGAGGATACACAATCTTTCGGTAGATTAATACAAGGCAGCAATATACGGTTCTATATATACTTGACTAGTTGGCCTTGGGAGCACCCTAAACATGGTCCCTGTAGTTGTATAACGGCATAAATACAGCTGTTATACTTCAGATGACTTGGAAATGAATAAATCGATGAGTACGATTTGGCAGTTGAAACAGCTTTCTCAGTTCCAAGCTGTGTACCACAATCTTGTATGCAACTTAAATGGGACGATAGAAACTTTAGATGGGTCTTAAAATTGAAGTTTGTATGAAAGATACATTTTGTAATTCAAAGGAACTTTTTGGTAGTCAATTCTCACATAAATGCCATGAAAACGATGATTTTGCTTGTAGAAAATTATGGTAAGAGAATGGAACTTTCTTCAGTATTTAATTTGGACTAAAACTAAATTCCTCACCTCCACATGATTTTAGGGTTAACCGATCCAGAAAGGCTATCCATCTGTTCCATCCTTGTGGAGATCAAAATAATATCTACTCTTGAATCCGATGTTCACTGGATCTTCAACAGATCAGCATGGTCACAACTTAAACCTTTTGATGCAAATGACAAGTGCTCTTTTACATATTTCTGACTTCAATTAGACTGTGGGCAGGTTCTTTTCTTATTCCAACATCATTCATCAAATGTCTCACATTTTCTGCATCTTCCCATCTCCCTAAAGCAGAATAAAGTTTTGCCAGCAGAACAAAGTTCCCTGTATTCTCTGGTTCAAGCTCAAAAAGCCTTTTTGCTGCAATCTCTCCTAGTTCAACATTACCATGAATTACACAAGCGCCAAGCAATGCACCCCAAACTGCATGGCTGGGCATAAATGGAATTCTTATGATTAGATTGTAAGCTTCATTCAATCGACCTGCTCGACCAAGCAGGTCAACAATGCAAGTATAATGATCATCACCAGGATTGGTTTTCTGATCCTTGAGCATGAGCTTAAATAAATTCAAACCCTCATCAACCAGACCAGAATGGCTACAAGCATGCAGCACAGACGTAAAGGTTATTTCATTTGCCTTTATTCCAGACTGAACCATTTGACTGAAAAGTGAAACAGCAGTCCTACCATGCCCGTGCACTCCATAACTACCTATTATTACACTCCATGAAAAGATGTCCTTGATTTCTTCAGGGATAGCGTTAAAAACCTTGTGAGCAAACTCTAAATTTCCACACTTTGAATATATATCAATCAGGCTTGTAGCAATTTCTATTGTTGAAAGAAACCCAGACTTCATCAAGTAACAATGCAGATTCATAGCTGGCTGCAAATCAGCAAGAGTTGCATATGCAGGAAGGAGACTGTTAAATGTTACCTCATATGGTTTTACTCCTTCCATAAGCATTTGCTTAAATAATCCTACTGCCTCAGCTGCAAGACCATTATAATTGTACCCAGAAAGCATTGCACTCCATGGAGCTGCTCTCTTCCTTGAAGTTCTTGCAAAGACTCCAAAGCTCACCTCAATGCGATTACATTTTGCATACATGTCAATCAATGAGGTTTCCACCACAACTTCTGAATCTAGCTTTTGCCTCGTCACCCACCCATGCAAGCAACGACCATCATTCAAATACTTCAAACTGGCACATGCAGAAAGAAGGGATGCGACTGTTACTGAATTGGGACGAATCCCTTCAATCTGCATAGCCTTACAAAGTACCAATGCCTTTCTTACATCACCATTTAAAATATACCCATTTATCATGGATGTCCAACTTACCACATCCTTCTCAACTATCCCATCAAAAACTGATTTTGCTTCCTCCATACTACCACATTTTACATACATGTCTACCAAAGCATTCCTAACTACTATATTGTTGCCTAAAACCTTCTTCTCCACTGCTGCATGAACCCTTCTTCCAACATTCAATTTCTTCAAAGACGCACAAGCTGGCAACACAGAAACGGCAGTGGCACCATCAATTTCAACCCCGAAATCCACCATTTGGTTAAAAAACACCAAAGCCGTCTGCGCACATCCATTTTTAAAGTACCCATTGATCATAGTATTCCAAGAAACCACACTCTTCTCCTTCATGGCATCAAAAACCTTCCTCGCTTCTACTTTTTGTCCACAATTCATATACATTGCCAACAAAGAATTCTGCACAATCGTGCCTGAACCAAACTTTGACATTAACGTCTGCCCGTGAATCACTCTACCCAATTCAACCGCCGATAATTCACCGCAAGCCTTAAAAACAAGTGGAAACGTATACTTATCCGGTGCACAATATCCCAACTGAAGCAACTCCACAAACATCTTTAACACACCAAAATACTCTCCTCTATCAACACATATTCTCATCATGTGATTGTACAACACGACCCCTGGTTGCGGCAATTCATCAAACAGTTTCCGCGCATATCTAACTTCCCCGCAACGAGAGTAAGACACCACCAGATATGGGCGGACGTCTTCGGCAGAGCCCAGTGACGAGTGAAGGATGTCGGCGGTGATGGTATGGCCATGGAGCAGTTTAACTTCGGCGACAGATCTAGTGGCTGCATAGCGTTTTAAGAAAGCCTGGAACTGCGCGGTAGTTTCGGCGAGTGAGCGTTTATCTGTGAGCAAAGCCCGAGACGGTCCATTCATCAATGTTTTTGTTAAGCAGCAAAAAGCTTAACCCGTTCGAAGAAATTAACCTGCGTGAACTTACTATTATGGTCCGACCGGACTGGGTCGACCTGACATGTTTACGGTACTCGCAAGCCAGTATTTGATGGTTTTCTTTCTATTGATAGAGAAAGGATTTCGTTGAGCTTCTTCAGTAGCTGTTGGTGAGATTATTAAGAATATCTAAAGAGAGATGTCTTATTGTATATTGTTTACTTTTTTTTGGTACACCTAAGGTATCCACCGACGGAATCATTGACTAATCCTTTCGCTGTGGGAACATCTCCAACATGGGAGGGCTACAGCTAGCCCAGGAGCTTGCTGCATTTCCAAGGGTGGGGTATATTGTTTACTGATGACTATAATATAGTCGATAAAATAAAATAAAGTTTTAGTGACATACTGAGAATTTAAAAGGATACATTAGAGTAAAAGGTTTTAAATTAAGTAAGATTAAGATTGGGTACTTAGGTTTTATTTGATAAATAATAATGAAGAAATCGAAATAAAAAATGACAATGAGAATATAACTGGAGAATTAGAATATGAATGAAATTATTGATTATACGTGTTTAATATAAGAATAAACAAAGTTAATAGCTATGCTCGTATTTGATATCAAATATAGATAATAAATTTTTTACTTATATTTAATTACTATATTATACATTATGCAAAAATAATTAATTAAAATATTATATATTTTATAAATAATTAATAAAAATTCAATGATTTATAAATTATTAATTTTTAAATAATTGTAAATAATTTTTAATAAAAATAAAATATCAATGAAACAAAATAAAAATAATTGCTAAAGAAATTAACATAAAAGATTGTAGTATGTTATTTTAAAGATAATATTTTGATAATAATCAAATATTCTGACAATATTGTGATAATATTTTAATAATAATTTAACAATGTTCTAATAATATCTTTTATTCATGATATTTGATTTTTGCTCATATCCACACCCCCTTAGGAATAAAAGTCTCGCATTGTTTAGAATTTATTTGAGTTTTGTCATTCCTTATTTTATTCATTCCTAATAACCAAACAAGTAAAAATTAGGGAATAAAGATTGCATCCACCTCTTTATTACTGACTACTAGACAAGACCTTATAATGTAGCTTTTTGGGTTGCAGGGTTGCATTCAATAAATAGGTTACGATTGGTGCTGAAGTTACACCACAGAAAGTTGTTTTAAGCAACTTTGATCTATCATCCAAAGTAGCGGTTAGATAGATAACATATCACTGCATCAAATCGTGGCTAAAATCGAGAAGTGTTTCAAGAGTTGTATATGATAAGAAGATACCTCTCAAGCTGAAAAGTAAATTCTACTATTTAGTGATTAGGTCAGTCATGTTATATAGGATAGAGTGTTAACCCATCAATAGGTGCATAGTCATAAGTTAATGGCGGCGGTGTTGATTTATGCCCTACAACTAATCGCTTTGGTTGTAGTTTAGTGACAAATTTATTTAAAGGCATTCTTTATCTTGTACATTTTTAGATGTATATGATAAAGTCCATAAGATAATTATACATTGCAAATGAAATTATAATGAGATTCATATTGCATTTATGTATTATTCCTAAATGTTCCTAATCATTGTTCTATTAAGATTGGACATTAATAGAACGTCAAAAGACTAGCACACATTTTGTTTTTCCTTATGAAGGAAGTAGTCGATCTTATAGGCTAAAGTATAGAGATACTTAAACAAACGTGTGGGTGTTTGCTAGAGAGCAAGTTCACTGAACAGACTCGATATTAGAAATCCATTTGGAACATTACTTGAATGTCTATGGAATTCTCATTGTGATGATTGTATAAGTGATCCTTTGACTTGAGGTCATCAAAGTTATCTTGTATGGGAATTGCTATGTTTTGATACTACTTATGATCTATTTAATCATAGGTCATTCAATCAGTAGTCATTAGATGTAGCATGAACTATATGGAGATAATTGAGTGATCAAGGTAGGATTCATCACCCTGAAGTAATTAGGGAGAATATTTCGTTGTTCTCGATTAGTATTGATTCAAGAAATCCTTGGCCAAGGTGAAATGATGCTTTGTAAATAGTTTATAAATGTCATTAATTGAATTGATAGCTAATGACAGAGAACTAATATAATTAGACTAAAAAATAAAGTAGACATTAATTCCATGCTCTATGTCTAATCGGAACATTATATGATGAAAGCATTGAATTATACAAAAAAATTATGCACGGAAAGGTTAGTCAAAACCACTTTGACATTTCTAAATATTTGGGTGGTCATAATGCGTTACTAGACACCAATCTTGATCTATGATTATAAATTGTTTAATTGGAGAAT
>JAOQMQ010000008.1:11736779-11750328 GCA_027563845.1 Erythroxylum subrotundum
ACCTTCAACCCTCTAAGACTTATACCAGTGACTCAGAACTCCCAATGGAACCCTTCCTTTGGGGTCGGGATGTTACATAATCAATATGTAAAATATGTTGAATTATTTGGTAAATATATATGCCCTCGCTATCATAAATATTTATAATAGATAATGTGGGAAAATAATGATGTATATGTATCTAAAAGGAACTTCTTTTTTCCAAATTGTGAACATGTTGTAGGCCAAACTCCAACCACTTATATACTAAGACTTTTTAATGTCCATTAAAAATCCTAAAAGAAACTTATATATTTAAGAACCAAATATAGAAAGGTGGATATAATATTATAATTTGTTAGAAATGAAAAGAAAAATCAAAGGTTTGAATAAGAAAAAAAAGTGATTTCCAAAAGAAGTTACATCCTTCAACTTGATCTTCTTGTTATGAATATATCTTTCAACTTGATCCTCATATTATGAATAGATGTATATGAACAATTGTATAAGATATGTCATTTATTATTTGATGATTATGTAAATCATACTTTCAACTTGATCCTCATGTTTGAAACTTTGATTTGAAATTGTTGGAAATTGTTGAAAATTGAAATTGTTTATATATCTTTTGTGTAATTATGTATGATGAATAATTGAATTGTTAGTTTTTGACTTATGGTGAATTGTGTTTGATAAATTTGAATTGTGCATGATGTATTCATATAAAATGAGTTATATTATATAAGATGGACATGCGTATTGTATAATGAAATTATGTTTTCTTTATTTTGATATATACATTCATTTATTTTTACAGATAAATAGATGAAAGTTCAAGTACTCCTAATCAAACCACTTCAGGAAGATACAATGATCTAGCTTGGGCTCATGCTGCATTGATTTCTGGTATAAGGAACCATACTATTTGCTTGTTTTGTAACAAGAATTTAAAAGGAGGAGGAATCACCTGATTAAAGAAGCATTTAGCTGGGGTTAAAAGAGATGAGGAATCCTGTAAAAAAGTAAGTCATGACGTGAAGTGACAAATGAAAACTTTTCTTTACGAATATTATCACAAGAAAGATAGAAGTGGAAGGTTTAAATTTGAAATTGGTAATGGAAGTTTGTTTGTTGATTTTCATAATGATTGTGGAAATGTTAAAGATGGTAATGATAGTGGTAATGGTAGTGTTCCATCTAAGGCCTAGCAAAAAGTGAATGTTACACCTGAACCTGATGTTAGGAAAAGAAGAAGATAGGTGACTAGTTTTTTTGCACCACGAACAACTCCTGGAGCCTAACCTTCAATTTGTAGTGTTATGTAATCAAGAGATGAAACTCACAATGTAGATATGACAGTAGCTAGATGGTGGTATGACAATTCTCATAAAGATGAACAACCATTAATTATATTTTTCGATTTTTTATTAACTTATCGATTAAGTTAAGTAATTTGATCCAGATAAAGATAATAAAGTAACCTAATAAATGATATAAGTTAATGAGTCGAAGTCTAGAGGAAAATGGATTCCGATTAGTGTAAATCGAGCTCATATCGAGCCTATTAAAGGGAAGCCCGATATGGAAGTTATATATAAAGATTAAGGTCTTCTGCAGTTGCTCATATCATTCATAAGCATATGGATTCCTTGACCCGTTAAGAGCACTTATGTTTTGAGAAAATTATAGAAATACGTTAACTATGTG
Source organism: Erythroxylum subrotundum (assembly GCA_027563845.1). Taxonomy (NCBI): domain Eukaryota; kingdom Viridiplantae; phylum Streptophyta; class Magnoliopsida; order Malpighiales; family Erythroxylaceae; genus Erythroxylum; species Erythroxylum subrotundum. The sequence continues at coordinate 11,738,466 of JAOQMQ010000008.1, forward strand.
TCGGTGAAAGATTTCTGTAAAGGTCCCGAAAAATTGGAGCTCGTTTCGGCCTTGGAAACTACCTCAAAAGTTGAAATGGAACCAAAATCAAGTATTTCACATTTCTTTCGTTTATTTCTCTTTCATAAACGATCCAGGACATGTAATAAGGTTAATGCTACATGTTACATTATAAAGTTTCTATCGATGGATTCAAGATTTTCATTTTATTCAATTTTTATTTTAAACAAGACATTTGACAATATCATGTTAAAAGTATCAATCATATTAAAGCTTGGCTTACTTTTTAGTATATAAATTTTATTTCTATATTTAGCTTTTTTCATTTTTAAATTTTATAAAACAATTTGTTTGGATAAATTTATACTTCCAAAATTTTAATTTTTTTCTTGTTTTCATAGTTTATTAAACCTATAAAAGTGGTTTTGGTTTTATAGTTTTGTTTTTTAATTAGAATTTGTTTTATTATTAATTAGGTAACTATTAAGTATCGTTTTTATCATAATTTGGTTTTTAATAATATAAATATAAGATTTTCTAGAAAATTTATTTTAAACAATAAAATTTAAGTTTATAATTAAAATATGCCTATTTTAATTAATACACGTCTAATAAACATGATGAATAAATCGGTACTATTTATTTATTATAAAACAATTTAGAAAATATAAAATTAATTTATTTAAAATCTTATTTTACGATTAAATACGATATTATAACAACTAAGTAACATTTTGTCTTCATAAAAAAAAGAAAGTAAAAATAAAAATAGAAAACAGTGAAATCAAATTTCTTTAACAAAAAAGATTTCAATACTTTATGTGGCAATCATCCAAAGACCGTATAAGCTATACTTAGCTAGCTTCCGTTTAAATTATACTTAAAATGTGTCTTCACAAATAGGATCTTTTCTCATTTCACAGTACTTGTGATGGAATCCAGATACTATATCTAATATTATGGTGTTTTATTTTGTCCTATAAATCTCAGTCATTCATTTATATAGGTCTTGCATAAATGAACGCGGGATCCGTATAAATGAATGGCTGAGATCCATAGAATAAAATAAGACATCATAATATTAGACAGAAGCTCTCGTCCCTGATTTGGACTATATCAAAATAATTTTGATATGATTAGATAACGGCAAATCATTTTCTTCTACATGTACGGCGCACATTCACTTCCATGCTCTAGGAATTTTGATATAACAGCGAATAGTATTTTGATATGGTTGCTTCAGGAATTAATAAAAAAACTGTATTTAAATAATAATAAAAATAAATAAATAAATAAAAATAAAAACAAATAATTTTGATATGATCGCGTAACAAATCATATCCTTCCGGATGAACGGTGCACACACTTCCATGCTCTGGTGTCTAATCCTCACTCTTCTAAGCACACTCCTTCGAAGATCAGTGTCACATATTTATCCAATCAAAATGTGCCACGCTAGATACTCCCAGTTACATTATTCCACGTGGATATCCCCACTGAATTTACTCGCGGGAGTACCGCACTTCAACGTCCCTCGTGAAGTCATCCTTTTCTACATGGGACCCGTTTACCAGATCCATGGCTCCCGCAAAATCATTATGATAGTAAAGGAAGACCATAAATGTGCACTCACGTTCATCGTAGGACCTAGCAAAATCCCTCAGATCTCTTATCAGATGTCTATTACATTCCATCCAATGGTCAGAGTTTGCAGTGATGTTACACCTCCCCGCACTTTTTAACTTTCCTACCAGATATATAGATGTATGCTTAGCCTCGCTTCACTTCACTCTACACACCGATCACCTTCGAGTCTGAGAGAGCTCCAAACATGACGACTACGCCCTCTTATTTCACGGCGAATTCTCCCCTTTCTAGATTCATCAGTTTCAATTCCGGCAACGATGGCGGATCGAGATCGAAGCTGTTGTTCATCAGGAGGCGGAGCTCGTTGCCAGTCAGGAGGTCGTTTTCAGTCAAGAATGTGTCCATTGAGCCCAAGCACAACGTCTCCGGAGGAGAAGGTTAAATGTCGATCTTATATATGCTTTTTCGTTTCTGGTTGTGGTGTAGTTACCTTATTAACTTTTTACTTAGTTAGTCACTTGGTGCGTGCCCGCGCGCGCTTGTTCTTGTTAATGATGTGCTTCTCCTTTTTTTTTTTTGATAATGCGACCTTTGTGATGTTTATTTTCATCTAAAATGTTGGAATTTCGTATCGTACTGAATTCGTATTTCTTTTTGTTGTTATAGAAGCCTTGAGCACACTCAGTTCTTTCACTCCAGATGCTTCGTCTATTGCCTCAAGTATCAAATACCATGCGGAGTTCACGCCAGCATTTTCTCCGGAGGGATTTGATCTGCCAAAGACTTTCTTTGCCACTGCTCAAAGTGTTCGTGATTCCCTCATCATAAATTGGAATGCCACTAATGAAAGATATGAGAGGTTAAATGTAAAGCAAGCATACTATCTGTCAATGGAATTTCTACAGGTTTTGTTGCAGTCTCGTTTCATTAATAAATTCCACAACGATATAAAAATTTCTGTTTACTTATCACGCATATTCTTTTTGCTTTTGGTTATTATCGTTTTCACTTTTTGTAGGGCAGAGCACTCCTAAATGCAATAGGTAATCTAGAGTTGACTGGTGCCTATGCAGAGGCTTTAGAAAAGCTTGGACACAGCCTAGAGAGTGTGGCTTGCCAGGTGAGGTTCTCTGTATTTTTCCGCTACCATCTGATTTTGCTGTATATTATCAATCCCTTTTTCTAACAACCAAAATTTGTTCGAATAATATCCTAGTCAAAAATTTCTCCCAAAGAAGCGGCTGTGCTGCTTCTGTAGAAAAACCAAAGTGGGGAGGTTGGAAGGAATGCGGTTTTACCTAAGTTTTCCAGCTTATTACTGAGAGGTTCAATGGATTATTGTTAAATGTCATTAGGCTTTCTCTACGATAATCATATAAAAATTGATAATATAGTAAGCAAATAAGGTGAGTTGAAAAGTTCTATTGGAATTATTTGACAAATGTATTGATAACATGGTGAAATAAATAATTTGAATGCTGAGTTGAAAGAATCAATTTTAATGATTTGACAAATTTAAACCTCCTCTGGTTTTGAAGCATGACTAAATTTTGTTGCTTTGAGCTAGTATTAATGGTTTGAGGAACAAATAAACAAATTACTTTGTCTGTTTCTCTGTAACTTTGATGACATGGAGATGTGTATATGAGTGAAAGTAGGTGAATGGGTGTAAGTGCCTACGAATGTTTCTGTTTTAGCATATTGTTTTGGTTTTTTCCTTTGTTTTGAGTTCATTGATTAAACTATATTAGGAGCCCGATGCAGCACTTGGAAATGGGGGCCTTGGGCGTCTAGCCTCCTGTTTTTTGGACTCTTTGGCAACTTTAGATTACCCTGCATGGGGTTATGGACTAAGATACAAGTATGGCTTATTCAAGCAGAGGATTACAAAAGATGGTCAGGAAGAAGTCGCTGAAGATTGGCTTGAGGTATAAGTCCTACCCAGAATCTTTTATTTAACGCGTTTTCTCCAATCATGTTAAGATAATGCAAGGCCTACATGAAGTTTTGTTGGCATTGTGTCTTCCTGTTTTAACAACTTCTTCACCCTTTTGTGTTCTTTCTTTATATTCTTGCAGATGAGCAATCCTTGGGAAATAGTAAGAAATGATGTTTCATACCCTGTGAAATTCTATGGCAAGGTTGTTTCTGGATCAGATGGTAAAAAGCACTGGATAGGAGGAGAAGAGATAAAAGCTTTAGCATATGATGTGCCTATACCAGGTTATAAAACTAAGACAACCATTAACCTGCGTCTTTGGTCTACCAAGGCTCCCTCAAGCGAATTTGATTTGCATGCTTTTAATTCTGGAGACCACACTAAGGCTTATGAAGCCTTAGCAAATGCTGAAAAGGTGCGCATCCAATTTCTCTATCCTCATAATGTGTTGACTAAAAGTTGATCTCTGTGTGTACATCTGCATAGCTGTTCCAAAAGCTTAAGTTGCAAATTTATTCTTGTGGGTCCTGCTTGCAACAGATTATTCTTCTTTTTGCAATTCCTATCCTTAATCTATTGAATCTTGGAGGTTTATCTGTGTTCCTTGAACTTTACTGAAAACTTAATGACTCAATTGTGTGTCATTTCTTATGCACATGTGTGTGAAGCCAGCTGCATAGATGCCTCTCACCTAACATTAAGAACAGGACAAAGTAAAAGGTATTGATGAATGCATAATGTGAATTGTATTGACGAAAAGCACTTTTTAATTCAGATTTGCTATGTTCTCTATCCTGGAGATGACTCCATTGAGGGAAAGATTCTTCGTTTGAAACAACAGTACACCTTATGTTCAGCTTCTCTTCAAGATATTATTTGTCGTTTTGAGAGAAGAAATGAACCAGCAATAAATTGGGAAGAGTTTCCTGAGAAAGTTGCAGTGCAGATGAATGATACTCACCCCACTCTTTGTATTCCAGAGCTGATGAGAATTTTGATGGATGTGAAGGGTTTGAACTGGCAGGAGGCTTGGAACATAACTCAAAGGTAATGCCACTTAGGATCTTTCAAATACCATCGGTGAGTCATTTCACTGCATTGGAGAAGATGCACTGTTGAACGCCTTTATTGAGAAATCCATGGTAGTGGTATTGTTAGCCTAATGATTATGATGTAATTGAGACATTTGATGTTGTTAATTTGCTTTAGGATTCCATTACCAATTTTTGGATGATACTGTTCAGTGGATTTCGTCTTAGTATCTTATACCTGTTTTCATTTTCTCTTTTGTTGTTAAATTTATCTTAACTTGTTTTTCAATGATTTAAACTTAATAGAAAGATGGAAAGTAGAATTTGACTATACCTCTTATTCCTCATCTACCATTGACTAATGATCACTTCTTGTTCTCATCGATCATTGGCCATCTGAAGTTGGTCCAATTTTAACCTTTTCTTTGTACTTCTTTTTGTTTGGTTATTAGTCTATTTGATTTCTGCATTGCACAGCTTATCTTGTCTTTCCAATTACATGGGACTTTGAGGCCAAACATACCCTATTCCCTTAACCAACTACATAGATTGAGACCCCCAACCTATGGGTTGGAAGTTGGAGTTGCTACTGTTGGACCCATTACAACTCCTCATTTCACCGCTTACCTATACAAACTCCTTTCCCTGCATGAAAAAGATGGACGAAAATCTGACTTATATCTTTTTTTTCTTTATAATGTTATCGTTGTGTTTTAGGCATGTGTAGATTTTTAGTCTTGATATTCTGCGACTTGGGTGTTAGAACTGTGGCGTACACAAACCATACTGTACTTCCAGAAGCATTGGAGAAGTGGAGTTTGGAACTTATGCAGAAACTACTGCCACGGCATGTCGAAATCATAGAAATGATTGATGAAGAGGTCTGTATATTTCAATCAATAACAGCTCTTTATATTTGTAGTTTTCTTCTTGGTATCATTGTTTCATTTCATTTCATTTTTTTTTCCCCATGCTACAGCTGGTTCGCACTATTGTCTCTGAGAATGGTAGAGCAGATTCCAGCGTGTTGGAGAAAAAACTGAAAGAAATGAGGATCTTAGAAAATGTTGATCTTCCTGCTGCCTTTGCAGATGTAATTACTAAACCTAAGAAAAGTCCTGTTGCTGTCACTACTGAGGATGTTGAAGCTTCTGAAGAGGAATTTGCAGATTTAATTACTAAACCTAAGAAAAGTCCTGTTGCTGTCACTGCTGAGGATGTTGAAGCTTCTGAAGAGGAAATTTCTAAAGATGAAACACCTGATGAAGAGATTAAGCATACCAATGAAACAAATGAACCCAAGGAAAAAATCACTCAGAAGAAGGAAAAGGTGGTAGCAGAACCACCACCAAAACCACCAAAGTTGGTCCGAATGGCCAATCTATGTGTTGTAGGTGGCCATGCAGTAAATGGAGTTGCAGCGATACACAGTGAAATAGTTAAGCACGAAGTGTTCAAGGAATTCTATGAGGTACTATCACATTTCTTGTTTAGAGCGTAGTTGAATACAATGTTTCTGACAAGTTTTAACTTACTTTTTCTGGTCCATTGCAAAAAAAACTAATGCTAATATCTTGGTCTATATGGGATGATACTCTACAGTTGTGTCCTCAAAAGTTTCAAAATAAAACTAACGGAGTTACACCTAGAAGATGGATCCATTTCTGCAATCCTGATTTAAGTAAGATCATCACAGCCTGGACTGGCACAGAGGATTGGGTCTTGCATACTGAAAAACTGGCTGAATTGAGAAAGGTAATCTTCCTTTAATTGATAGCAGATTTTCATTAAATTAAACCTAAAATTACTTTATTATCTTTTCAGCATATTGGTGTGCTTTCAGTTGTTAAAATTTTGAATTTATGTAGCATATGCCAGAGTGTATGTAAAGAAAGAGTTGGTTAGTTTGGTAGGAATAGGATGATGTGGCTAATGGCAACTTCTGAACTGTTTGGGTGAGACGGTTCTCAGGAAAGTGCATCTTTAATATTTTGTACCATGCAAAACCATTCAAATGTCCTTGCTGTGAAGATTTTATAAATACTGTTGCCACAAGACTTTATTTTGATGCAGGAATTGGAGAAGAAGAGTTTTCCTGGTTTGTGAAATCCATTGCTTTGTGTCTTCAAGTTTCAGAACTATGAAGTTTGACTCCTAAAAACTGAGTTTTGCATACACTCAAAATTCAACTTTCCTTCTTAAGCCAACAAAATGCTTCCAATAAGATATAAGCCTTGAAGCACTTCTCATTTTTCAATAGGCAATGTTACACTGCAATTAGAGCAAGAAAATGCCACCTTAATGCATGGCACATGCTTTCTAGCATGGAATTTCATCTCCTTGACCAACTGACTATTTGTTTGATGAGGTTGCATATTTCACCTGAATATGCCATTATAGTGCCTTCTCTACAACCTAATCAAAGTTGTTTGACTTCTTTTAAGTTTGCGGACAATGAGGATCTCCAAACACAATGGAGAGCAGCAAAAAGGAGCAATAAGATGAAGGTTGTGTCATTGATTAAAGAAAGAACAGGGTACTCCGTCAGCCCCGATGCAATGTTTGATATCCAGGTGATCTATCAGTGGAAAGCATCAGTTAGCAGATGTCACATTGGAAATAAAAGTTAATGATTGTTTGGTCCATGATCAAGAACAGTGTGCAAAAAATTTTACTAAAATATTCTTTCTATCTACATTTGCTTGTTCAATGTTCTGACGAGCTATCAAATTCAGGTGAAGCGCATTCATGAGTACAAAAGACAGCTGTTGAACATTTTGGGAATTGTATATCGCTACAAGAAGATTAAAGAAATGACGCCAGTTGAAAGGAAAGAAAAGTATGTTCCACGAGTTTGTGTATTTGGTGGAAAGGCATTTGCTACATATGTTCAGGCCAAGAGAATTGTCAAGTTTATTACAGATGTGGGGGCTACAGTCAATCGTGATCCAGAAATAGGTGATCTATTGAAGGTATGGTACCCCTTTAGAGTATATACTTCACTTTCATTTTAATAGTTCTCTAATTATAGTATGTCAATATTGGTGATGGCTGAATTTCACTCATTGTGTTCTCATCCCGCTTTAGTTATAATTTTATTGTGAAATCTCTAGTCATTTGATTTTTGAATAATGTTCAAATCTTGTTTCTTAACAAGTTCATTACAGTGATTTAAGTTTCCATGGGCACTATCATTCAATAGTTGCTTGACTGATCTCTGCGATCACCCTTTCTTGTATATAAGTCATCATAAAGAACATAATGAGAAAGAAAATGGGGGAGGATGAAATATTCTTTTCATTGTCTGCTGTTCTCAATTTATATCTGTAGATTATTGGGTTCAAACGTTTTGATGTTTCTCCATGAATGCAATTGTTTACAAGTTTTATGAGAGTCTTGGTTTTTAGGTTACGCTGACTCAATTCCGTGATAAATTAGGTTGTTTTTGTCCCTGATTACAATGTGAGTGTTGCTGAATTGCTTATCCCTGCAAGCGAGCTCTCACAGCATATTAGGTAATACAATTGTACTTATCTTGCCGAGTTGTTTTGTGTTTTGATTTATTTATCAAATTTGTTTTATATTCCCTAAATATGACATACTAAACGCAAGACTATCAAGTACATATTAGTAATAATTTAACAGATTGTCACAATAATTCAGTCATAGTCTCACCTAACATATCAAGCTTCCTGGTTGAAAATTTTCTCTAGGCCTTTATGGTTTTGGTTCTTAGATTGTGCTCTTCACAGAAAACTTTTCGAAATCTCTTTTTGATCGTTTCTTTATTCAGATGAAGTTTGTGAACTGCCTGTCCGAGATAAGTGGTCAAGCTCTTTGCTTGGTTAACTATAAGAGATTCTGCAGAATGTTTACGATTTGTTGAAATTCTTACCTGCCTTAACCTGTAGTACGGCTGGGATGGAAGCCAGTGGAACAAGTAACATGAAATTTGCAATGAATGGCTGCGTCCTCATTGGGACCTTAGATGGGGCTAATGTTGAGATACGAGAAGAAGTTGGCGAAGAGAACTTTTTCCTCTTTGGCGCTAAAGCTCATGAGATTGCAGGACTTAGGAAAGAAAGGGCAGAGGGAAAGGTATTTCTTCTGAACCACATTAAAATCAACGTTACGTATATGTTTATACATGTCTGATACAGGATTCTTGATGATCATTTTGTTTTTGTGTAAAATGTAAGCAAGAAAATTAAGAGTAAACTAATAGATCATTTCCCTTTTAATATTTTTTTAATTCTAGGAACACTTATTATCTACACGTAATTTTGTACACGGTGTTCTTGTTAGAAGCAAAACCAAATATTGGATGAAAGCAGTGTGCACTATAATTATCCATTATAACTGATGAACACTAATTCATGAACTAGAAAATTAAGTTTAGGTCAACCATTGTCAAAATGACTAGAACAAGTCATTTGGATAGTTAACCCTTATCATTTATAAATCATTTAACATTTTCATGTTTAGTCAATATGAGATATTCTAACAAATATATTGAACCCAAATATTAACTGGTGCTTATTTTAGTTCATGCTTTTGGGCTTGGCACTTACATTTTAGCGTTCTTGTCATCTTAATAAAGTTCGTACCGGATCCACGTTTTGAGGAAGTGAAGGAATTTGTGAGAAGTGGTGTCTTTGGAAAGTACAACTATGACGAACTGATGGGATCATTAGAAGGAAATGAAGGTTTTGGGCGTGCTGATTATTTCCTTGTTGGAAAGGACTTCCCCAGCTATATAGAATGCCAAGAGGAAGTTGAGCAGGCATATAAGGACCAAAAGGTATACATAACCACTTCTTCTCAGATGGTAGAGAAGCATGCATGCACATTACAACATTCTTTTCTCTTGTCCCTAGCACTTACGTTTTGATTAGAAGCTTCTCATAAGTGCTCACATCGTCCTGTTCCATCTGGTATGCACCTGCTTTGCGTATTTTAATTGTCAACTTGGTATCTTTGCAGAAATGGACCAAAATGTCAATCATGAACACAGCAGGTTCATACAAGTTCAGCAGCGACAGAACCATCCATGAATATGCCCGTGACATCTGGAATATTCAACCCGTCACCTTGTCATAAACACGCCAGATCCGGAGTCACTGCCTCAAGTTTCAGATGACTATATATGGTCTGATTTCCAGGCGGAGAGTTTTATTACTTAATAATGTAACATAAAACAAGCTTGTACCTCTGAAACTGCGGCTGCCTTTGTTGGTCGGAATAACGAAATTAATAAACTTCCAACCGTTGCCATAACTTGATTAAACTTTCCGTACTGTTAAACTGCTCTTCTAGCGGAGTATTAGTTCACTATCTATATTAGAATAGGATATTTGCAACAGAGGTGGATTAATATTTAACTCTCTTTTAAAAAAGTTCAAACTATCAAAAGATATAGTCTATTAAACAAAAATGGATGACAAGCTTCTTTGGAGGGACAAACCCGCAAACCCTATATAAATATATATAAAAGGAAATAACGAAAAATCTACTTATTAGCAGAAAATTCGACAGCCGTCTTTCTTTTAAGATATATATTGCATAACTACTCAAGATGTCTTAAATTGTTGCACATTTTGGCATTGTAGTCTTCTATCTTGGTTCAAGTAAATGAGGTTTTAAAATGAGATCACCATGCAAATTTGAGGACCATCGCAAAGTACAGCACGTGTTATAAATTAGTCTTAACGATTGAAAATATAAACTGTGCGCTAAATCAGGCAGTCACCAGAAGTCCAAAGACATCGTTTTTGTAAATTTTTTCATATTAAGGTGGGTGTGGCCACTCCGGCTGCTTGTTTCTTTAGCATATTAGCATGCTTTTGTCCAGCTAGATGGTAATTGAACACTGTCTCACTATTACACACAATATTACAAACAGCGCATACCCTGACAGCCTCTGCTGCAGCTCCGCCTTGCACAATTTTACGTCTTTTAGTCTCCAAATCTTCTAACGCTTCTGCACCCTTCTTCCTAGTCTGTTGTTTGTTGCCAGTTTTTTTGGTTTTGTCACAATCTTCTTGGAGTTTCTCCAAGTTTTTCTTGTGCCTCTTCCCCAATTTATGCTGGTCGAATACATCCTCACTGTTACAGTCCACCTTACAAATTTCGCAAAACGCAGACTGGACAGCTTTGGTTTTCTTTTGCCGCTTCTTCCAAGGTTGAGGATGGGCTGCTAGTTTGGGCCACACGAAGGATCCTGTATTAGCAACAGCCAACTGCTCTGTCCCATTTGGAGCTGAAGCCATGCTCATCCCCTGCTGCACTCAAATTTCGGATTATTGAAATCAAGCAAACACCTAAAACAATATCATGTCATCCCCTTTACAAGTTTTTGAGTTATGGTTGTAGGGAAAAGACAAAATGCAGCAGCTTCCAATACTAATTTGTAAACCAAACCAGGTCCTCCTACTGACCTCTTCTAAATCTTCACTTAAATCATTAACAACAGAACAATTTGAAAGAGTTCTGAGATTATGCAGACAAAATTCCTAATTATTACGGGCAATTAAACAAACCCAACTCTTAAATCAATTCAACGAGAAAATACGCAAAAGGGAAACTAACCAATAAATAGAAAAGAAAAAGACGAACCACTTACAACAGCGGCAGCTGGATCCGAGCCATATTGCCGAACGGCTTCTTTGGCAGCCCAATTCGGCGGATTCGGATCGGTGAAATATCCAGATATTGATGCAGGCGGGTACGAGCTCACGGAGGCATAGGAATCCACCCCAGGTGGCTTCAGACCGGTGTTTGGTTCGGGGTAATAGAGAGAGGATTGAGAAGGGTCATACAGAGAGTAATTAGAAGAAGCGTAGTAACATGGTTGTATCTGTGATGGTGGATTAGGGTTAGCTTTGATGCCAGACCAAGCTGTGTACTCCATGAAATTGAGGGAGACTTTCAACTTTTGTATATAAATAGGTTTTGTTTGGTGGAGAGATTGTGTGTTAGAGACAGACATGAAATAACAGAAGCATAGTTGTGGCTTGGGCCATGGCCAGCAAGAAAGGGCCTGGGGTCTAATTAGAATTCTCTTCTACGTAGGGATGGCAATTGTACCCGAACCCGATGGGTACTCGATAAAATTACCTGAACGGGAGCGAGTATGGGGATACCCGTCAGGTATCGGGGCGGGTATGGGGGTATATGAAAATACCCGTCGGGTATCGGGGCGGGTATGGGGATACCACCCCCCATACCCATTTACCCGTTTACCCGTATAATAATAATTATTATATAGGGGACTAGGGGAGGGGAGGATCATTTGTTTGCTTTCTAG
>JAOQMQ010000008.1:11750428-11764533 GCA_027563845.1 Erythroxylum subrotundum
GTGTTTTATTGGGGGGGGTACGGGGGATGGCATACCCGCCCCATACCCGCCCCGTTGCCATCCCTACTTCTATGCTTCATTAAAGTATATTGTGCACGTATGCAGCTTCCAACAATATTTACACAAACGAGTCGAGAGAATTTTATAAAGGGTGGATAAGAATTGCTAGCAAATTTAAAGGTTAAGTTTATTTTAAAATAAGATTTACATCTTTTAGTAATTTAATTAGAGTAAAAAAATTCTATTATTCTAATTAAATACTAATAAGTTAAAATAAGATCTGATATCTCATATTGGTCATTATTTATTAATTTATCATATTTAATCTTGAAATTTCTCCAACTTTACAATTAAGTCCATCTTAATTAAATTACCTTTTTCTTCTCATAAACCATTCTTTGTATGGGACTCATTAGGTTCCTAAATATGTTAATAATAGATATAAACCGCAACATTAAATTATATTTAAGACTAGATAAATTAATCTCCTTTAATTTATCTTTAATTCTCTGATCAAATAATTTATATTCATATATCAAGATTAATATCTACCAACACATCATGACCATCTAAATATTAGAAATTTCAAAGTGATTTTGATTAATCTTTTTGTATATGATTTTTTTAATATAATTTAATCCATCATCACATAGTATTTCGATTAGACATAAAACATAAATTTACTATTTACTCTATTCGAGTCCAATCGTGTTGCTTCTCCACCATTCATAATTGATTCTATTAATAATATTTGAAATTATTCTCAATATGACATTCCACCTTGGCAAAAAATTTCTGAATCAGTACTAATCGAGAATAATATGATATTTTCCCTCATTATTTAAGGATAATGAATTCTATATTAATCACTCAACAATATTCATATAGTTCATGTTATATTCAGTGATTACTGATTGATTTACTCTTAGCTAGAATAGGTCATAGATAATATCAAAACATAACAATCTATATATAAGATACTTTGAATATTTTCAAGTCAAAGGATTGATTTATACAATTATAACAATGAAAATTTTCATAAATATACAAGTAATATTCTAAATAAAAATTTCACATAAGGTCAATTCAATAAGCTTGTTGTCTAATAAGTACCTATGTGTTCATTTAAGTATATTCATACTTTAGTTTATAAGATTGACTACTTCTTTCAAAATAAAGAAATATAACATATGTTAGGCTTTTTATGCTCTATTAATTTTTAGTTTTAATAGAACAATGATTAGGAATAATTTACAAATAGTACATAAATATAATGTGAATCTTATATTTGTAATCTCATTATAATTTCAATTATATAAAAAAATATAAATATAATATGAATCTTATAATTATAATCTCTTTCATCTATAATGTACATTTATTACCCCTATCTCCGGTTTCAACCCCTTCACAAAGAATCCCACCAGATACTCTTCGAACAGCATCAACCTATTGGAATGATGATCGAATTGTGCGCAGTAGTCCAGCACTGAACTGTGTTGTTTAAGCTCTTTGAAATCGCCAACCGGATCGTCAAACATTTCTGCATCAAACCTCTGTTTCAGCACCTTAGTGAACTCTTCCCACCCAACTGCTTATGCGATATGGCGATTCCTCACATATAAACAATACCATTCCTGAGCCTTTTCGTCCATGTGCAGGACAACTACACTCACCTTCGCGTTCTCTAGAGTTTGGACGAGCGTGAAGAATTGCTCACACCTATATAGCCACATTTTGACATTCTCACCGTCGAAAGGCGGAAACTCAATTCTGCTCATCCTCGTGAAAGTGCTCCCCTCGCGCTCTTGCGCAACTGAGCTTCCCTATGGTATAGTTTCTGTCGTGCCTGCTTCACTCGATTTATGAAGACATTGTAAGAGGAGAGCTCTTAGGTCAGACATTTCCTTCTCATCCTTCTCCGTTCTGTTTTGGATTTCCACAAACATCCTTTTCATTGAAGTTTTCAAACTTTCTTCCATTCTTCGAAGTTTCACGCTCTTGGTGTTATCTGCCATGATTGATGTTCATAGAATCGACTTCTCTAATACCAATTTGTTAAGAAAATAAAGATTCTAACGGAATTAGCGTATGCAGAAGGGAATTTGTCAGAAGAGGGGGACGCACATCAAGGAGAGAGAGAAGACATAGAATCCATTCATAGAGAGAGAACGCACATCAAGGAGAGAGAGAAGACATAGAATCCATTCATAGAGAGAGAAAGGATTACAATGATACACACTGGATCATGCCGTTGAAGCCACACGTATTCGGCTTAAATCTGGCTATTACATTCCTCTACAATTCGCCCTATTATATTACTCTAGTTTCGTTATTTAATTAAACGTTGCGCATTGCTCTCCGTCTCTCAAGCTTAACGTTTGTCAATTCTTATTCCATTATCATCTTCTCTGATCACTCTATAACAGCCCCAAAGTACAATCCCTCATGAAGAACCTCTCGGTCTTCGTCAGGGGCGGATCCAGAATTTTTTTTGAGTGGAGGCAAAATTTTAATAGGAATAAAATTTTGTTTTTAATGGGGGAAAAATTTTAATAGGAGTATAATTTTATTTTTTTATGGAGGCAAAACTTAAAAAAATAATTTTTTTAAAGAAATCTATTGGAGGCAGCCCCATTGTAGATCCGCCACTGGTCTTCGTGACTCTCCAACCCAATATGAATTTCCTGTAAAGACACTCTCTTTCCTTGTTTCTTCTCTTCTCTGATCATTTTCTTTGTGAAAGTCACTTACATGAGGCCCGAGTTTTCTTCTCTGTATTTTGTTTGTGATGCGTCTTGTTCTTTCTGTTGGGTTTAGGGGGATCGATTTATACCCAGCAGGAGTTTAATGAACCTTTGATCAACTCATAAACACAAGTTTGGAGTACGTTTCTTCTACACTGCAAGTGTCCTTTATGGCTCTCCTGGATATGGTTGATAGGAATCAGTCTCATTGCGAAATTGGTAACATGGTTGCTTGTCTTGTTACGGTTTCTGGTTCTCTTCTAGTTGTCTGTATATGGTTTTTGAATTTTTATGTGAAGGGGCTCCTGCCAGAAATTGATAGATAATTTATCTATGGACTCGAATGGAAGACCATATAAGATGTTGGTATCAGAGGTAGCCCAAAATTGATTAGAAAATATATTGTCACATTGATCAGATGCGAAATGATGACACAGAGGCTTTGAGTAATATGGTTAAGCCACATCAACCTCGGCGATTGCCCAATGTACAAGTCCTGATGATAGCACTAGTAATGACTAGATAGATTTAGTCCAATATCAGAATTATGAGCATCTGATATAAGAGTTAAATGGTTATGGTGCTCGTTATTGAACTTCGATTCAGACCATCTCATGATGTTTGTGTGGAACTCTAGGTGGCTACTAAGATGTTAGAGGCACCTAACATTAGTAATGACTTCTATGCGAATGTTATGGATTGGGGAAAGAACAATATTATTGTTGTTGCTTTGGCCTCAGCATTGTACCTCTAGAATGCAGAAACCTGCAAAGTTGAGAAGTTGTTAATGACACTGATCGCTTGACAAGTGTAATCTGGTCTGAAGATGGCAGAAATCTAGCAGTTGGCTGCACTCCAAAGTTCAGGTTTGGGATGTTGAGACTTCAAAATGTGCAAGTCTCTTTGCGTTTTAAGTGATTTAGAATCTGCTCTAGATCTTGAAATGACTGAAACATCTAACATTTTATTTGTTTATATAACATATTCGAAACTTGGAAGGTCACATATTAAAGGTTTCTGGAGTGATGGAACTTCAAGGAATTTGCCTGCTGATGTGTTAAGTTATTCCTCATTTGAGTATTTAAAGGCTGCAGTTTTGAGTAGAACTAACAAGGGTCAATTGGATCCGATTGAGAGTGTTTGCTGTGGGGCATTTGATGGGGCAATTTCAGCGTCAATAACCACGCCTCTTGATGTGGTTAAGACGAGATTAATGGCTCAAGTGAACAAAGAGGTGATGGATAAGGTTGCAACTATAATGTATGATGGTGTTTCGTCGACTGTAAAGCAAATTTTGACGAAAGAGGAGGTAATGAGTCTAAGAGTTGTTCACAGTGCTTGCTTCTATGCATTGGGGTATTTTGCATTCGAGATGGCTAGGCTTACCATTTTGAATCAGTATTTAAAGCAGAAGGAGCAGTGTGAGTTGGACTTGAGTTGCTGACTTTAAATTGGAAAGTCTATTGTTGCTTTTGGTGATAATTATCGTGCTTTTACACATTGTGATAGAACCTGAAAATATTCACAACCCACAGCACACACACAAACACATAACAATGGCAGAATATAGTCTCTGTATTGATTGATCACTAAGGACTAGTAAAAGACAAAGATAACTTGCTAGTATTCGAGGTTCTAGCTCCTCTAGCCTTAGGCTCAACTATACATAAATGATAGAAAAAAAATATGCATGACATTCCCTCACTCCTCCTGTACTGTTTTATTCATTTGTCAACTAACTAACTCTCCATTCCTTTGACAACTTTGCCCACCCCTTGTCCTAATATGACAACGCCTACCCCTCTAATGCCTTGGTCTTTCTTCTATGGTAAGTGAACCTAATTTCTGGACTCCTATGGGTTGTATCAGTACCCACCCCCTATCAGTTGCACCTTGTCCTCAAAGTGGAAGGCTGTAAACTGTTGATCAATCAAGTCATACGACTCCCATATTGCCTTCTCCTTCGGCAGCCCTTCCCAACAGATCAAAACCTACTTGACTTTAGAATGTGGCCCCTTTCTCACTTCCAAAACAGCTGAGGCTTGGATGAATAACTCCAAGTTAGGACCTAGATCCTTTGGCCAACTTGTTGTCTGTTGTTGTCCCAGGGATGCTTTTAACTACGAAACATGAAAGATGGGATTTATTTTTGACTCTGGGGGTAAGGCTAGTTCTTATGCTATTGATCCCACCCTACGGATGATTGGAAATGGCCCATAAAACTTAGGAGACAAGTTCTCGTTAACTCTTTTAGCCAAAGATTGATGCCTATAAGGAGCTAACTTCAAATACACGTGATCTCCCACTGCAAATTCAACATCCCTTCTGTGCACATCAACCCTTGTCTTCATGTACTGCTGCACTGTCACTAAATGGCTTTTCAACTCCTCTATCATGGCATCCCTCTCTTGTAACATTTGCTCCACATTAGCCACCACCGTTTTCTGTATTCCATATCTTAAAATTGGTGATGGTTCCCTTCCATATACCACTTTAAAAGGGGAAGTCCCTAGGGACGAATGGAAAGAGGTGTTATAGCAATAGTCCGCCCAATGCAACCATTTGTACCATTGCATAGGCTTGTCTCTAGTAAAACAGCGAAGATAGGGCTCTATTGGCTGGTTAGTGACCTCGGTCTGACCATCCAACTGAGGGTGGTAGGCGGAGCTTCGGTTTAGTTGAGTGCCAGCTAGCTGAAACAACTCCTCACTCACTTTGCTCAAAAAGACCTTATCCCTATCTGACACTAGTGATCTCGGGATACCATGGAGTCGTACAATCTCCTTAGTGAAAAGCACTGTTACAGTCCCCGCCGTGAAAGGGTGTTTCAAAGGCACAAGATGAGCAAACTTGCTCAATCTGTCCACCACTACTAAGATAGTGTCATAGCCCCCCGATCTTGGTAATCCTTCTATGAAATCAAGGGATAGATCCTCCGAAATCTAATTAGGGACTGGCAATGGTTGCAGTAGTCCTGCAAGAGTTAAAGCTGCATATTTCTGTTATTGACAGGTAACACACTCAGCTACATACGTGGCTACTTGTTTCTTCATTCCTTCCCAATAAAGCTCTTTGGCCAACTTCTTATAGGTTTTCAAGGTTCCCTTGTGCCCAGCTAAATGAGACTCATGTGCTTCCCTTAAAAGAAGTGGATTATCCTTTGAAGTTTTGCTAAGCACCAACCTCACATCATACATTAACCTACCATGTACCAAAGCAAAAGGCAACTTACCGGAGGCTTCCTTGGAAATTTCAGCCTTCAAAGCCTTCAGCTGATCATCCTCTTCTACCTCTTGCAAGATTTCGGATATGTTTACCTCTTGAGAAACTCCCATAACTTGGCAGTCTACTAACTCCCCTCCTTGATAAAGCATCTGTAACTTTGTTGCTCTTCCCCGGTTTGTATTCCACTTTGAAATCATACCCCAGCAGTTTAGTGACCCACTTTTGTTGATCCACCGCAGTCATTCTCTGCTCAAGTAAATATTTGAGGCTTTGCTGGTCAGTCTTAATGATGAATTGTTGCCCCAAAAGATATGGCCGCCACTTCTTTACTGAAAGGACAATTGCTATGAGCTCCCTCTTATAAACTGACTTTCCACGGGCTCTAGGTGACAAAAATTGGCTGAAATAAGCGATTGGCCTGCCATTTTGCATCAGTACTGCTCCCAACCCGATACCAGATGCATCAGTCTCCAGAATGAAGGGTTGCTGGAAATTGGCTAAAGCCAAAATTGGCAAAGAACACATAGCAGACTTCAGCTGATGGAATGCGATTTCTGCCTCCTCTGATCATTTGAACCATTCCTTCTTCAGCAATTGCGTCAATGGGGCAGCAATCTTCCCATAATCTTTCACGAACTCCTGTAGTAACCGGTCAGCCCTAAATACCCTCTTAAATCCTTGACATTTTTTGGTATAGGCCACTCCAACATAACTTGGAGTTTGTTTGGATCAGTTGAAACCCCTGTTCCCGATATCACATACCCCAAATATTCTAACTCCAACTTGGCAAAGGCACATTTCTTCATATTGGCATATAGTTGATTCTCCTGCAATAACTCCAACACTACCTTCAGATGGCCCACATGATCTTCTATGGTCTTACTATAGATCAATATATCATCAAAGAATACTATCACAAACTTCCTTAAAATCTTACCAAATACCCTATTCATCAAGGCTTGGAAAGTCACAGGGGCATTTGTGAGCCCAAAGGACATCACCAAGAACTCATAATGTCCATGGTGTGTCTTAAAGGTTGTTTTCTCCACATCTTTTGGGCTCACCCTGATCTGGTGGTAACCAGATTTTAAATCCAGCTTTGAAAACACCTTTGACCCAAATAGTTTATCTAATAATTCATCGATCATGGGGATGGGAAATTTATCTAACACCGTAGCCCGATTTAAAGCCCTATAGTCCACACAAAACCTCCAGCTATTGTCTTTTTTCCACGCTAGCAAGACAAGGCTTGAATAAGGGCTGAATAACTCCTGCTGTCAGCATCTCCTCTACTAGTCTTTCTATTTCTGCTTTTTGGCATTGAGGGTACTTGTATGGCCTGAAACTTATAGGTCCTGCTCCTTCCCTTAAATGTATCACATGTTCTATCTCTCTAGGTGGTGGCAGCCCCCTTGGCATGTTGAAAAAATCCTCATAACCACTCAATAATGACTGTACATCTTCGGGTAGCACACCAAACTCCATATCCCCATTCTGCTCCAAAATGCTGACATGTAGCATGAACCATTCATCTTCCTCTACGGTCTTCTTCATCAAAGTCTTCAAACCAATCAACCCTCGGGTAAGGCTGGGATCCCCCTTCAATGTCACCCATTTCTCCTGCCCTCGGAACTTCATAGTAAGTTCAGCCCAATTAATCATCACCTCTCCCAAAGCTTGTAACCATTTGACCCTAGTATCAAATCACAACCGTTAAGGGTCATAGGCAGATAATCTTCAATTATGTGGAACTGTTGGACCACTAATGGAATTGCCTTACAAACTCCCTTACTCTTCACAGTTACCCCATTTCCCATGACTACTCCATAACCCTTGGTTTCCTCCAATTCTAATCCCAATTGTTTCACTAGCCTCATGGAAATGAAATTATGTGAGGCACCCGAATCCACTAAACAAATCACCTCCAATTCCCTTATTTTCCCCCTCATCTTCATAGTTTTTGGCATAGTTAACCCTACTACCGAACTCACTGCCAATTAAGCACTCTCTTCCTCCTCTCCCTCACTTTCGGTTTCCTCCTCTTCATCTAGTACTAAGAGGACCTGCAGCTGTTTATTCTTGCATCGGTGCCCCGGGGTGAATTTCTCATCACACTTAAAACATAGCCCCCTATCCCTCTTTTCTTGCCATTCCGAGGCTGAGAGCCTCTTAAACCTCGTTTTCCGACCACTCTTGATTTTTTTCTCCCTCTCTTTGACCTTCTCTCCCCATAAACCCTCCTTTTGCTTCTCCCATTCTGCTCGTGTTGATATGTCGGCTATACCTATAATTTCTCATCTCCCGGTTCTTCTCTTCTATCCCCAAAGCAGTCTCAGTTATCTCAGTCAACCCTCTAGGCTTAAGCAGATTCAATTCATACCTGATTTAAGGCTGCAACCCTTTAATAAAGGTGCACTTCATCACCTCCGGCGTTAACTCACGGCAGGACGTAGCTAGTGCCCAAAATTGCTTCCTATAGTCCAGAATCGCTCCCTCTTGCTTGATAGATAGGAATCTCTGGCATGTACTGCCCTCATGGAGTGGTCGGAAGTGTCGAACTATCATTCCCTTCAATTCTCTCCAGTCTGGACTCGCACCAGTGTCTTCGACTGTCCGATACCATGCCAAAGCTTCTTCGTCAAAACTCAGTGTCGCCAGCTCCACTTTTTCCTCCTCCGTATATCTCCTAGCAGAAAAAAATCGTTCCGCCCGATTGACCCACGTGTCTGGATCTTGTCCCTTGAAAATGGGCATCTCGATTCTCCTGGGCTTGCAGTCGCGCCTCCAATCTAGTGGTCAGGGATCGTCGCCTGCGTACCCCCTTCTCCAACACTCATCACGCTGAAACCCCTCCTCTCAATTGTACCGTCCTCTCACCTTTGGTTCGACTCTGGCTTCACCGGCGCATCGATTCTCCCTTCTCACGTCTTGCCCGTCGCGTCGATCATCTCTTTGGTATTGTCCTCCTTCCAGATCTCTATCGATCCCTAATCGCCCCCCGACTAAATTTTTAATAGTCGGGTCATACCCATCCTACATCTGGAGCCCCGCAGATCGCCCACGGTTATTTGGTGCAGACCTGACCCACCCAGCATCTCCTCCTTCGTGACCCATTTCCTTCCCTGTATACTCTTCCTCCTTAGTCTCCTCTTTTCGACCTCTCCTCATTCCAGTTATCGAAGACTCTCCTTCAAGCATTTTTGCTGGGTTATGGTGTGTCGGGTCTGGGTGTACTTGAAGGGTGGTGATCGCTTGCATCAACTGATCGAACCTCCTACTAATTTCTTCCTTCAGCTCCCCCTTTACCCCTTCAAGTTTTTGGTTAATTTCCACCCTCAAGGATTCACGCTCCACTTGCAGTCCTACTTTGATTTCTTCTACTTCTTTTTCCAGTACGTCTAGTCTTGTATCCTGCTTCTTTGTTGCCATGCCTAGAAACGTATACTCTGATACCAAATGATAGAACCTGCAAATATTCCCCAACCCACAACACACACACAAATACACAGCAATGACAGAATATAGTCTCTGTATTGATTGATCACTAAGGACCAGTAAAAGATAAAGATAACTTGCTAGTATTCGAGGTTCTAGCTCCTCCAGCCTTAGGCTCAACTATACGTAAATGACAGAAAAAAAAATGCATGACGTTCTCTCACTCCTCCTGTACTGTTTTATTCCTCTGTCAGCTAATTAACTCTCCATTCTTTTGACAACTTTGCCCACCCCTTGTCCTAATATGACAACGCCTAGCCTTGGTCTTTCTTTTATGGTAAGTGAACCTAATTTCTGAACTCCTATGGTCGTATCACATTGTTGCTTGTGTTATAAATTTTAATGCAATTTTTTAACTTTAGCATATTAGTTTTGAACTGATTGTTATGATATCAATTTTTTCCGGGACTTGCTAAAAGAGCAGCAGGTAGTTTCAAGTTCTAGTGTCCAGTATAAGACAAGCCGCAGAAAAAGCATTGAAAATCCATAGTTGTTTCCAAATTCCACATATCAAAGCTTTCGAGGGGTTGATTGAGATGGAACAAATTTTATTGTTTTTATGGCATTGTTATATAAGTATGAAGGTTATTTCTGCTCAAAATGTAACATCTCTAAAACGAAACTATTTATAATACCGCCAAAACTACAATAAATCAGCAACACTGAAAGTGTAAGGTAATTAAGATCAATTGGAAGCAAAAAAAAATCAAAGACAACATTAAGACGCATTTCCACTCAACCTCCTCATGCTTTTATTGCGGGGTTTGTTATAAAGAAAATGATCCTGAACCAAAAAAGACTAAAAAAGGGCCGGTTCGAGTCCCGCTAAACAGATTTGCAATCAGCCTTTCTCTAAAAATTCCTATGAGCACTTTGGCACGTCCCCAGAAATCAACAAGACAAACGACTTCCTAAAGTAACATACCATAAGTTGCACAAGCAGAACTTGCAAGCCTAGCTAGCCATCGTAATATCTTCTCCAACCCCCAAAAAACCCTACCTTGGGAGGCCCTAATAAATGATCAAACTTTATACACAGTGAATTAGCTTCGAGCAGCAGCTTATCCTGCACAATTTATCTTAAGAAACCTCCTATGAAAAATCTCAAGGAAGCTGAACTGATTCCTCATTGCTCATGGCAACAAAGGGTTTAACAACTTCCAGGAAAATACGAAGATCTGGATACCATCACAAAAAACTTCACTGGAATGGTCCTCTCACACCTGTTATTCCGGACTGTAAGTTCCCCTATCAGTTCCGGAACCTAGTGGAAAACAACAATCAGCATTGTCTCGCTGGTATTCATAGGATGTGCAAGAATCATCATCTCCCTTGTTAGCAGGAAGCTCAGTTAAGTGTTTAACACAATGACTATTGCTGTAATCTCTCGAGGAGATTAGCATATGATCTCTTGAAATATCATCCAGATCACCTTCATAATCCTCATCACATGCAACTCTATTACCATTACTATCAACAGCTCCTTTAGAGGCAGTAAATTCATCTTCATCCTCGATGTATTCATTGCACTCGTAGGCCTGATCCAGCTGGTTGTAAGTATAAGCATCATGAGCAGTCAGAGATTCCACCACTGAGTCATCATCTCCCTCTGCCATTCCAATTTCACCTCTTTGCCACTCATCATCATCACTATCAACATTTTGTGGCTCAAATCGGTTTTGTTCAGCCCGTTTTCGAAGTGTAAAGACATTGAAATAATAACTGACCAACTCCCATTTTGGTCGGGAAAGGAATCCTTCTGACAAATGGTCCCAAAAGTTCTTGCCTAATGATGCTGGGTTAGACAAAACAACCTCATGGAAGGCCTGCTGTTCATCTTCTGTCCATCTGTTTGCAATCTCCTCACCCATATTACAGAAACCAAGTGCCTCAAAGGTCTGTTCACCAAGATTCTTCCTTAGTTTCTGCCTGGCTTCTGCAATATGTTGTCTGATACACCTGATGGAATTGCCATCAACACATTCACATTCTATTCTGGTGCCTTCACTGCAAGAACTTGCAGATGGCTCTGATTCAGGCATAGGAACAACACAACTTCCCATTAGCTTCTCCTTGTACCCATGATTAACCATAAACCTCAGGTTGGATGATTGTGCAAGGGAACCTTGTGAATCAGAATCACGCAGCTGTTTCAAATATGACTTCATATCCTCCGAATTCCACTCTGGGATCTCAGCTTGATGCTCTGGTCCAATTAAAACCAGCTTCTGGAAGGGACAATCAACCGGTGAGTGAATGTCATCGGTGGAAAGAAATTCCTTCAGCTGCTCTTCATTTTCAAAGTAATGGGGAAATAGTGATAGGTTATCTGCTTCAGGAGCTTCATTATTGATCCAGAAGAAATGAGAGAAACATCCAGTAGCACCTGTTTCAACATCCTTTTGAATTTCATCAGAGACTTCCATGGCTGAGCAACTCCTAAGCCTCCCCAATTCTTGGTACTCATTAGAACTAAGCCTCCCCAATTCTTGGTACTCATTAGAACTATCCTCAGCTTAATCATATTGACATCAAAAGCAAAGTCAGCTACAACCACTAGCACATTTAGGAAACAATTACAAGCATATAGAAAGAACAGCTGAATCCTGGTCTTAAAATGCAAAGAGCACTAGAGTATAAGGGCTACCTAGTTTCAAACGCATGCATGATTATACAAAATGATTGTCAGAACATAAGAGATCGATATGTAAGAGCAAAAGACACCAGTTTAAAGATCAGATCTTTATATCGCTACCCAGGTATTGTCCGTGCCCTTCAATCTATTAACTTAAAATTCAGCACTCCATTCTTTCCCCAGGATCATTCATATTAATAACAATATTCCAGAAACTAAATATATCAATGCTGGGAATTTATTCCACTAAACACAGGAAATTCGGAATGAAGTGGTTCTAGAAATGTTAAATGACAAAAGAATAGCTTGGGGAAGTAGCTTAGATCAGTAGACAGTATGGTAAAATTCACCAAGCAAAATACAGAGAGAGCTGAATAATTGAAGCACGACCACGCAATAGAGTAAAATTTGTCTCACCCTCAAACCAACGTAAGGCAACAACTAACAAATTGCACTTCTAAATTATTCCCTACCTGAGTTTCGAGGTTTCTTGTGAGCATCATCAAGAGGGAAAATTGGAGTAAGCTGATCAATGTACTCCAACTGCCTTGGGTGCTTACAGGCAAACTCATAAGAGTCATTATCAACAAAAGGCCTTTTGTGAATCATTTTTAACCTACATATCATACTTTACAATTGAGTTCAGTGGAACAAAGAAATGGACCATATAAGTAAGTGAAAGTTTATCAAATAATTATCTTACTGTTGACAAAAGATATAACGAAAACAATATTCACTGCATTAAGGGCCGAATATTAGAGCTCACAAAATCGCATTTCCAATAGCTAGTGACAACCTTCTCAACCCCAGAAACTCAGTTAAATTATCCCTAGTTACTTTCCTAATGTCAACCCACAAAAGAGTCCAAAGAATAGCAGTTTCAAAAAGGAAAAAAGTAGACAGATATGGGTACATGAAACTATACCAAATTCACCGATTAATGAATATAATGGAAACATTTCCGAAAGACTCAGCTACAATAGTTTGGGTTTACCTTAAAAAATGTCGACGAGAAGTTAATAGTATCAGAAGTCGATAAAAAGGTGGTGGAAAACCATCGCATATATGTCGACTATGTGCAAAAAAAGGGGGGGAAAAAAAACGAGCAAAAAATCAATGGAAATGAGAAGTTTCTATTTGATCCAAAGAAAGTTTAAAAATTTTGTTCGACCTAGATAAATTCTGACTACAATAACAAAATATATAAAAAATCACAGAATCGAAAAGAAACTCGAAGCCCTAACCCTAGAAGCTAATCGAAACCACGGCAAGAGATGAATTTGGGATCAATCGATAAGGGAACGAATTGAACAAAGAAATAAATAAATTGGGGATCAGGAGAACAGATAAGAAGAATTTCTAATCGAGAAAGAATGGAGATTTGAGACCAAGGTCGGGTGAAGTTGGGACAAGATTTATAGGAAAGTAGGGTGCGTTCGGTGATCCGATGACAGGAACGCCTGGCTAGAATCTGAAATTAAAATACAGAAAAAGGCAGGGGATGAGTTAAGAATTACGAAAATTGCTAGCGTGGGACTGTGGGATCTGAAGGATAAATTTGGAAATGAATCTTGCCTGAGATCGGTGGTAGTGTAATAAACTCGGGTGAGGAATAGTTTTCTGACACGTGGACAGAGTTCTGAAGCTTCTTAACAAGCATGTACAATAAATCGTGGCTGTTTGTGCCAAAAACAGTGACGTGTGTTGACTGTCGATTGGGGAATGGCTGCTCAACTTTGTTCCAGAAGGATACATTTCACATCTTTTAATTAGAATCTAGTTGGTAAGATAATCATGTGAAATTCTGTCTGTATCATGAGAACTAAGATTTTGAGAAACTGTCGATAAATAAAAATTTATCTTTCTGCAGCAACTATACGTGCTACTGATATTATAATTCGGCAATCTTATCATATACTCCCTCCAATTCATAATAAGTGACGTTTTAGAGGAATGCACACTTATTAAGAAAGTTAATGAAATATCTGATATACCATTATTAA
>JAOQMQ010000008.1:11764633-11779734 GCA_027563845.1 Erythroxylum subrotundum
TTTGGAAGTAAAATTATAAATATGCATAAAAAGTCACAAACGACACTTATTTTGAATAATTAAAATTCCTCTAAAACAACTCTTATTATGAATCAGAGGGAGTATGTGTGTACATTTGTGTATTTATATATATGTCCTGTGGAATGTTAATATCAATGTTAAGACTTTTGTACGAAACTTAGCTCTTTAATACTAGTCGTCAGTGCTAGTGATTTCACGAGACACCGCCTGATATTTAAAATATTGATTGGTACCACAAATTTCAGAAAATTAAAGGACTTGTTTGGAAAAAAAAACAAAAACCACTCTCCCATGTACATTCTCTCCTCTTTGTCACCGACGTCTCACACTCCCAACTCAGCTCCAGCCACCATCGTCTCTCCCTCACCACCTTACATGTTGTTGTCGCTGACCATTACCTCACGATCGTCTCTTCCTCATGTTGCCTACATGCCCTACTCCCAAGCCCAATCGCACAAGCCTCCACAACCACCTCTACTCTCTCTAACCGCTGCTGGTCCATAAATCCACAACCGCTACTAGTCCACAACTCACTTGGACATATTAAAATCATCAGATTAGGGTTTTGACTTAATCCAGATTCAAACTTGACCCGACCTAAACCAACATGACCTGACCCACCCACCCGCTGACTCGCAACTTCAAAACTCCACTGAGGATTTAGTTCAATGAAGGTTGCAAAAAATTGCAACTATTTTATGGAATTGTGAAGTTGTGAATTATGGAATTTTGGAATTGTGAAATTGTTGATGATTTATTCATAACAATTATTATTGATTTGAAAATTGATTGTGTATATGTGACTTTGTGTTGTGTAGTAAGTTTGTATGTTGAATTGATGGTTCTTAGTGACGAGTTGAATTAAAATGAATTGTGTAATGTAATGTGTATGTTGACTATATATTTAACTTAAGTAAGAAACTAAGAATGTTATAAAATTGGTGAACAAAAGATTGTTAAATTAAAGCTGAGAATTAGTATTTTAGTAACAATGTTGATTAAAATTAGTTTAAAAAACAAAATATTGATAACCATTATAAATTGAATTTTATAAGCAAACAAAATAGATTAATTTATAGTTGAATTATGTGATTACATAAAAATAGGTTTTAAACTTATAGTTATGAGTTATGGTTAAAATTGGATAGGTTATAGTTGTGAGCGTATATCTTTAATTTATGGTTGAATGATGTAATCATATAAAATAAATTATATTATATATGATGTATATGTGTATTGTGTAATTGTATCTGTTGAATACTTGAATTGTTGGTTTTTGACTTATTGGTGAATTGTGTTGGATAAAATTAAGTTGTATATGATGTAATCATACAAAGTGAGTTATATTATATAAGATGTATATGTGCATTGTAACTGTGTTAGTTTGAACTTTTGAGTTAAACAATACATATTTTGTGATAGTAGTTGATAATGAAATTATGTATTTTCTATTTTGATATAAAGTTATTAAGTTAATTTTGATATATGTCTTTATTTATTTTTACAGATAAACGGAAGGAAGTTCAAGTACTCCTGATAAATCAACTGTTTCAAGAAAATACAATGATTCAGTTTGGGCTTATTTTGGATTGGTCCCCGGAATGAAAAACCATATCATTTGCTTATTTGTTAACAAACATTTAAAAGATGGAGAAATCACCAGATTAAAGAATCATTTAACTGAGGTTAAAGAAAATGTGAAACCTTATAAAAAAGTAAGTCATGATGTAAAATGACAAATGAAAACTTTTTTTGAAGAGTATCAGCACAAGAAAGATAGAAGGCAGAGATTGAATTACGAAATTGGTAGTGAAAGTTCGTTTGTTTTTCTTCAAGATAATAATGGGAAATGTTGAAAGTGGTAGTATATCTTTCTAACAAGAAGTGAACGTTACACCTGATATTATGAAAAGAAAAAGACAGATGTCTAACTTTTTTGCACCATAAACAATTTTTGGAACTCAGTCTTCAATTCGTAATTCCCTACAATCAAGAGAAGCGACTCATAATGTGGATATGACAACGGTTAGATGGTGGTATGATTCAAGTATGGCATTCAATGCTTCCCAGTCTTACTATTATCAGCATATGGTAGGTGTTATTGCCTCTTACGGTCTGGGATACAAAACTCCTTCAATTAATGACTACAAAGGTAAACTTTTGAGTAGCTTTGTTTATGAAATTAAAAGTTATTTGGATGATAGAAGAATGACTCGGCTACTTTTGGGTGTTCAGTCATATATGATGATTAGACATATAGGGGACTTGAGTCTATTATTAATTTTTGGTTTATTCTGCAAAGGGCACAATGTTTTTGAAGTCTATTGATGCATTTGGCTTTGTTAGAAATGATAATACTCTATTTGAAATATTTGATGAAGTTGTGAATGAAATTGGGCTAAAAATATTGTTCAGTTCATTACTGACAAAGATTATACTTATAAAGTGGCCGGAAGAAGATTACAAAGAAAATATAATTCTTTTTTATTGGACTCCTTATGTTACACATTGCATTGACTTGATGTTGAAAAATATACAAGATGCTAGGTATTTTCCTATTATTGATGAGATTGTGTAGAAAGCTAAAAAGGTAACCTAGTTCATCTATAATCGTGTATGAGTCTTAAATTTAATGAGAAAGGATTTCGCCAATGGTAGGAATTTGTGTCATCTTGTTGTTGCAAGATTTGTAACAAATTTTCTTATCACTTCAGTATTTTATTATGATAAAGAAATAGTTTAGACAAATTTCTGCAAGTGATAAGTGAGTTGCATCTCAGCTTGCTAGTTCTAGTGTTGGATTGGAAGTTTCAAGAATTATACTTGAAGATACTGAATTTTGGTCTCAAAGTTAATTTGTCATCCGAGTCTGTGAGCTTTTGATGAAGCTACTTCGTTTGGCTGATAGTGATGAGAAGACAACAATAAGTTATTTTCCATGGAGAAGGCGAAGGAAGCAACCAAGATCAATATAAAAAAAATAAGCTTTCTTTGTACACACCTTATCTTGCAGTCATCAATAAGAGATGAGAAAGACAACTTTTGTAACATTATATTTCCATACTAAAGGTTAAAATCCTAGATTTCTGTAAATGAGAAATAGCAATGAGAGATTAGAAAAATGTGTTTTCATATTCTTGCATAATATAGCATTTGTATACATTAATTTGATTGTTTTGCACACATTTCGATGATTGTACATGCACTCATTTAACATTTTTCGGGTATAACTGATAATTAATGTGATTATAATGTGAATTGTGGATTATGCATCTTAAAAATTAAGTTGGTGTGTATACGTAGTGATTTAGAATTTTTGGGAGAAATATGAGAATTTTATGGAATTATGAGTATTTTTGGACTAGAAAAAATGTCAAGTGGCAAGACAATTGATTTATGGTAGTAGAAATAAGTGCCAAATGGCAGTTGAAATAATTGGCTAATGATATTAGGATTTATTGAGAATATGTCATCGAAAATTGGGAAAAAAATTGGAGAAAAATGGACTAGTTTAATAAGAGAACCAAGTGAGACCATAAGAAGTGGACATGTGGCAAGTGACAAATGTCACTTGCCAAACCGCATCCACTCCCACGAAACTCTCCTAACTGGAAGACCATCTTCATTTTTATTTTTCTTTCACTGTGTTCATTGTTTTCACCTCTTGTTAAATTTTTCTTCATTTCGTTCTTCATCTTCTTCACCTACAAACCTCTCTTTTTGCCCTAACAACGCAAGTTTTGTTCTCATCTTTCACTTGCTACTTTCATTATGTTATTTTCTTCACTTTCACTAAAATACCTAACCCTACAACCTTTACTACTGATGATCATGTATCATGAAAGGCTAGGATTCATGTGATTTTGAAGAGTATGGAGTTTTAAACAAGTATGTATCGTATAGTTCTGCGTGATTTGTAGAATGAAACATGCATCATGATAATTAGCAATTAGCAATTAGCAATTAAATGTTTATAAAATGAGGTTGTTTAATTGCTAAAACATGAATGAGAAATTTGGGTGTGTCCATGTCTTGTTTTTGCATATTTGATGAACAATATTTCATAAGATGTTGAGATAATTTTTTAGATAGAAAGATCATTATGATGATGTAAAAAGAGTGCAGAAATTTCATGAAAAGATGATATGCTTATGCTCTGTTTTCACTGTTCTTATACGTGGATCTCTTTGGGTGTTATAGAGATGGATTAAAGTGAGTAGGAGTTAAAGAAAAGGCTAGTGTAATGTGATGTCTTGAAATGCGAAGGGTTAAGGTGATAGTTAGAGATGAAATGAAGGTGTTAAAGAAGATGAAGAAGTGTAGAAAATATAATGAACATGCGTATATGATATGTTCTAGTTTTTAGGTTTATGATCAATCATAGATTTTGATTTGTGCATGAATGAGTTAAGCTAAAATGGGAGTAGGAATGAAGAGGCAATAATGAGGAAATAAGTTAGAAATGATAAAATAAGAAAAAGAGAAGAACTGGTGATGAATATATGCGGTTTCGTAAAAATCTGGGGAAGATCGTCTGTCACGATCGTGTACAAGCATGATCATGACAGAAAGGAAACCCCAGAGGAGATGCACGATCGTGCTTGACAGAGAGGAAACATGAGGCAGTGCACGATCGTGACAATGAGAAAGCCTCAGGGGAGTTGCATGATCGTGCACTCGTGACAGAAAGGAAACTCTAGGTAATGCACGATGTCACGAGTGCATGATCGTGATAGAGAGAAGAAATTAGGTAGTGCACGATCGTGCACAAGCACAATTATGACAGAGGGGAGATATTAGGTAGTGCACGATCGTGCATGACAGTGAGGAATCAGCAGGAAGTGCACGATCAGTGAAGGTGTAATGCTTTTAGACAGTTTTAACCACCCTTCACTCTTTTGACCATATCTTCTTCTCCGAACCTCCGATTGACTTGAAATTTGTACCACGAGCTCCTCACACATTGTCTTTCCTCTCCAAAAAATTTCATGGCCATCTGAATTTATTAGGAAAGGATTGGTAATGAATGATTGATGAGTTTAGGATGAAAATAATGAAGTGTGCTCAAATTTGCTAAATGATGTGTTTTCACTGAACAGGCATCAGTATTTTGGCCATATCTTGACCTGTAGATATCTAATGGAATGATTTAAAATTTATATTAAACTAGAGACATATGGCTACAAATTTCATGAGGGAATTAAATTTTAATTATGTTTTTAAGAGTTTAAAATTTTGGCTTGAAGTTGAATACTGAGTGTTGTTGCAGTTTGAGTATAGTCTGAAGTATTTTGTGTATAAGTTATAGAATACTAAACAGAATTGTATGAACTTTAGTTCATTAGAAACTTAAGACATATAGGAACATTTGTTTAGAAGAAGGCGTTGCCTAAATACCTCATTTTTCTTCTCAAAATGGCCATGCAAAATTGACTCGAAAATCTGTTTTGAGAAAAGCTGGAATGATTGATTAATGATGTTATAACTTAGTGAATGAATTGTTGATATCAAAGTGACAAAGGCATGAGTATAATGGGAATGAAGATTTTCATATGATAGTAGTTGTGATTCAAAAGAGATGAGTAATATATATTAAGTAAAGGTGAATGATAATTGGGTATTATGAGAGCATGTACTGCTAGAAAAGAAATGTCAAGTAATTGAATTATGATATAGCATAACCAAGTGTTCTTGAGGTGTAAACCTAAGAATAAGCTAGACACATACAAATGATAAGGTTTGAATGATCAAGAGTCTTGATTAAGGAAACATATCCGGAATAGTCAAATCGAGCATGCATTATACATAACACATTTATATATGTGTACGATTGAATGTTTATGTGATTGTGCTATTAATAATGTGTGTGCAATATGTGTATTTCATAATGTTGATATCAGGATAAAAACATCCGCATCCAAACGTTTCTGGATCATGGAAGCTAATACTAATTTGGAGCGTATAGTGAGTCGACCTAGATGATCTTACTTTAAATGACTGTTCTATTTAAATTTCTATATTGAATTATCATGTGAATGTGATTGCGTTGATTCCGGAAATTTAATGTCCGAGGCGTTTGATGCATGAAATATATATTGGAAGTGCTCCTTGTATGTGAATTTGACGAAATAAATGATAATCAACATTATTGTTGAATGCTAGACCAAGGTCCGATGATAAATGTGAATGTGAAACTGAATCAAGTGATTGATTGCAGATATGTGAATGTGATGCATTTCATTACATGAATGCATGACAACATAAAGGTTGTTACAACCGGAGTAGCTATCGAAAAAGAGCTTAAAGCTCAGAATGTGATAAGAGTCTCTGGCTCAGTTGTAAATGTGCCCGGTATCCATAAGGGATATGGGACAATATCTTAAACAAGTCTGGTATCCACAAGAGATATGGGCTAGTAAAAAGGCACTCGGTCAGAACAAAGTAATAATTAGAAGTGAGTCCCATGTGCATTGCATTTATAATTGATACGTATATTTTAAATAATCAAAATGAACTATTTGACTACTCTGAATGTGAAATGTGGAATAAGTGATCAAAGTATTATGTGATGCTATATGAGTTTTGGTGAAATGATGTATATTATATGATGACATGAAGTGATTTGAATTTCGTGAGTATATGAATTGATGTGTTATATGATTGAGTGAGCCATCGATGATGGTCCACTCACTGAGTTCGCAAAACTTAACTCAAAATTTGCAATATTTTTCAAGCTCAAAGAAGATCTCCAGTTAGACAAATTGGAGTCTAGCCACTGCATTTAAGTAAGAGTTAGAGGTCGGAATCAGTTTGTATCTGCACCGATTTTCATTATTTTATATTAAAGAATATATTTCACAATTATTGTACAGTATTTATGTGAATTAAATAGTGTAATGACATTATGACTAAAAGTGTTTTGTCTGTAATGGGCCCAAGTGACTACTAAAATTCTAATGATAAGTATAATGGTTGTAACTCTTGTGATTGAAAATGTTTATTAATAAAATGGACCGAAATTGATTATTGGATTTCTATAATACGCGTGTGATGCGTGAAAATTTTTAATGGTTATGATTGACTGCTGTTGCGTGTGTCATTTTGAAAATTTTGTAATGAGTTCGATTGCTTGACTACTCTAATATGTCACCCTCATAGAGTATGCTCTCGAATACCGTCGGTGTTCGGGGATATGCCCTATGAGGGTGAGGTGTTACAACTTTACTCTCTGTTGTTTGCAGTGGAGGCATTTTTGAATCCTAGTCTCTATTTTAGACCAAAATTTATAAAGAAAGTTGAAGTTAAAAAGGGAATGTTATTAACTATTACAAAAATTGTTGCCCATGAGATGATGCAAGATCTCATAAACTTACAAATTGAGATTTATAAAGAGGCTTTTGATGATTTTGGGATGTCAATTATTATTTGTCAAAGAGACAAACTTAATCTAGATATATACATATATATTTTCACCAATAAATATTTTCACTTTTATTGGTGATAATTAATAATTACATTATTTTGTTTATAACTCTACTTTTGTTGACTTACGACCTACAATTTCTTGATGGAACCAATTAGGAAATGGTGTTCTAAATTTGCAAAGGTTTGTAATTCAAATTCTAAGCCAATGTGTGAATGCAACAAAGTGTGAAAGGAATTAGAACACATTTGAATTCATCTATTCCAAGAAAATGAATAGATTGAAACACAAAAGGTTGAAAAACTTGGTTTTTGTTCGATAAAATTTAAAGCTTTAGGAAAGATATGTTATTTTCATTATTAAGATAGATATAAATTCTTATAATTATTTAATAATTTAATTTTATTATTTACGAGGACTCTTAATAGAACAAGTAGTTCAGTAGATCCAATTTGCATTGACAATATCAATCTTTTGGCAGATTGGGTTTATAAGGAACCGATATTGATAGATGAGAGTAACTTGGAAGATAATCTTAGATCGGAAAATATTGATATGTCATTTGATGCAATGAATTTGAATGATGGTGATGATAAGACTCAATGATGTGAATTTTGCACCAAATGAGAATTGAGGTCAATGTAGTTATAAAGGGTATTCGATTGAATGAAGTTCTAGATTTTTGTTTTTCTTCTTCTTTTAATTTCACTTATATTTGATATACATGTTAAATTCTATAAGTGCAATATAATTGTAAATATTTTTATTTTAAGTTTTACTTCTAGTTGGTTCTTCGATACGAACTCTTGTTGCAAATTGTAATTGTTATAGAGTAATAGATATTTATTATTATTTTTATTTAATGCTTTGATGTAATTATTATTTATTATATAATGAAATTGTAATATTTTAAATACTTTGTATTGTTTTTAATTTTATATTTGAATGATGATTAAATGATCTTTTATAATATTAATTGTGGTTATTATTTATATGTGAAATATGTGAAAATAATGTTAATAAAAATAAATAAATTGATGTTATTTTAAATTTCTATTATTATGATTTTTAGAGACATAATTGATGTAAAATTATAAAGTATACATTAAAACATATTTAAGGACTAGTTTGTAATTTTAAAAAAAATTTGGTACTATTTTATAGATTTAAAAAGTTACCCGAAACGGTACACGGTATTAACCAATACCAATGCAATACAACATCATAACCAAATTTGGCATTAATATTGGTACAGTATTCATAACATCTATCCGGAACTTGAAAATCCACTTTAGCTTGTTTACGAGGTAGATTTGAATAAATTAGCCCATGTCTTTATTAAGTTTTAAAAATAACTTTTAAATTTAGATTTAGATTTTAAACTTTAAATTTTAAAATTTTAAAGCCAATTTAAGTTATTAAAAACATAATATTTACAATAATTTCATTTTATAATTATCATTTAATATTTATTTTATAATATTTTATTATTTAAATCTCATTGATTACGAAAATTTATAATTATTTTTTAAGATTTATCTTATTATGGATTCAAAAAAAAAAGATTTATCTTATTATGAGTTATTATTGATATTTTGTGTATGGTATTATAAGAGATTATATTTTTATTTTAAAATAATTTTAAAAATAATTTTAAAAATAATTTATGTTTTGCATAATCATTAAAAATATAAATATAGATATAAGGATTGAGTTTAAATTTAAATTTTTTTATAACAAATCTAATTTGGATTTGAAAATTTAAAATAATTATATTTGATTCAGTAGATCAAGTATATATTTTTTTAAAATTAGAATAAACTTTAATTAATATAGAGTGAACAAAGAAATAGAACAGAGCTTTAGATTGATCTTATGTCACAAATACTGTAATTCATTAACTTCCCAAACGACCGGAAGTTTATCTGATGTATCACACTTCTCTTTTAACAGGTACTGCAACAACGAAGAAAGGAGTGGAGTCTGGAGGTGAAAAGCAAGTGAAACAAGGTCTGAGATAAGACTGCGTGTCTTTCTTTTCTCATTCAAAGCTTCCATGGCATTATCTTTTACTGTGTATCGAATCTATGAATTGACTTTGACAGAGTACACAATCAGAAGCTGAGTCGAAGACACAAAAAACGTTTATTTTAACCTTCCCTTCATTTAGAGTACATTGCGAAGATGGGGAGCAGACAAAGGTTTGGATAGTCTGTGAAAATGTTAAATAAGCCAAAGAAAGAAGCCCCTCCTCGCACAGATGGTCTACATCAATTGTCCCTATTATAATGGAAAAGGAATGGGCGAGCAGGAGAAAGTGAAAAAAAAAGAAGAGAAAATACATAAAGAATCGAATTTGACTGCCTCAGACTATGATCGGGTGGCCGCAATATGAGGAAACAACCAAAAGCATCTTTTTCATGCAACGGCAGGCATGTCCTTGAGCCATGCGTCCAGTGGCTTGCCAATTGAATACACAATAAAACCAATCTCCCTCAGCTGAACCACGTTCACAACGTTCCTTCCATCGAACACGAAGGCCGGTTTCTGCATGTTGTCATAGATCCTCTTGAAATCGAGGGTCTTGAACTCATCCCACTCAGTCAAAATGCAAAGTCCGTGGGCATCCTTTGTTGCCTCATAAGCATCCCAAACCACGCTGACTTGTTTAACAGTGGTGGGGCTCATGGGCTGGAGATGAAGAGGGTGGTCCCAATCAAATTTGTTCATTGTAAGATCCCTCTGTATCTGGTCTTCAGTCACCTGTGGATCGTAGATGCTCAACCTGGCCTTATCTCCCAACAGCCCCTTGCATACATCAATAGCAGGGGTCTCCCTTGTGTCCCCAGTATCTTTCTTGAAAGCAAACCCAAGAATGGCAATCTTCTTGTTTGAAACAGTGTTAAACATTGAGGAAACAAGGCGGTTCACAAAACGGTTCTTCTGATAATCATTGATCTTAATGACCTGTTTCCAGTACTCGGCCACTTCTGGAAGGCCATTGCACTCGCAGATGTAGACCAGATTAAGAATGTCCTTCTGAAAGCATGATCCACCGAAACCAACACTAGCATTCAAGAACTTGGGACCAATTCTGCTGTCCTTACCAACAGCATACGAAACCTGAGTTACATCAGCTCCAGTTGCCTCGCAGAGAGCAGACATAGCATTAACAGATGATATCCTCTGCGCCAAGAAGGCATTGGCAGCAAGCTTGGAAAGCTCGGCAGACCAAAGGTTAGTGGTCAAGATGCGATCTTCAGGAACCCAATGAGCATACACATCCTTCAATGCTTGAATAGCTTTCTGCCCTTCAGTGGTTTCCCTACCTCCGATAAGGACACGATCTGGTGAAAACAGATCATTGATGGCAGTTCCCTCAGCAAGGAACTCAGGGTTGGACAGGATCTGGAATTTGATCCCCTTGCTATTGTGGGTCAAAATCTTTTCAATTGCCTCAGCTGTCTTAACAGGAACTGTTGATTTCTCAACAACAATTTTGTCAGATTTCGACACATCAGCAATCATACGGGCTGCACTCTCCCAATATGTCAGATCTGCAGCTTTGCCAGCTCCAAGACCCCTAGTTTTGGTTGGGGTGTTAACTGAGACGAAAACAATATCAGCCTCTGATACATGTTTCTCCACCTCAGTGCTGAAGAAGAGGTTCTTGCCTCTGCACTGCTTCACAACACCGTCAAGTCCAGGCTCATAAATAGGCAGCTGATCGCTGTTCCAGGCATTGATCCTAGAAACAGAGATATCAACAACTGCCACTTCAATGGATGGGCACTTCAGTGCAATCACGGCCATAGTAGGCCCGCCTACATACCCTGCTCCAATGCAACAGATCTTCACCATTTTCCTCCTACAAGTTCAAAGCCTGAAAGAATCAAAACATCCCACGCCATTTAAAAGGGACCAAAATTATGAATTGAACTCACAAAATCAGTTACCAAATCCATAAAGTTCCAATTACATTCAAATGAATTTATTACCATTTACAAAATGATCCTAAACGAATTCATCACTAGATCTAAATTTGCGGACACCGTCTGGATCTCAAAAACAAAAAGCTACGGTTACAGTTACTTCCAGACAAGCAAATCAAGACAACAAAAGAAGCCACATATCATTAATTTTTTCTAATCTAAGCTCAGGTTCGTAAAGCCAAAACGCATCAAATGAGTAATGCCACACAATTAAGCTTCCAGTTGGCGACAGATCTTGCTCAATTAGTCGCAAAGAAGTTATTGAAAAAAGACTGATTTGAAGCTCAAGAACACAAATTCCAAATGAAAACCACCAGTTACAGATCAGACTACATCCAGATCCAGAGAAAGAATGGACAAGAAGAGGATAGAATTCGGGTTCGGGTCGGAGCTGAAGGAAGGTTACCTTGGGTCGGAGCGAGAATCTAGAGAGAGGGAGAAGCAAAGAAATGATTTCTGTTAGTAACTCACGCAAAGGGAAGAGAGCGGATGGTGTTTAAATACACCAACGGGAAGCCGAGATCTGGTAAAGTCGCGGAAAGTGCGCACCGGGATTGTAAGCGGAAAGGGTGAGGTCAGTCTATGGGTTCTTAGAACGAGTGATAATAAGGGCCTAATGGTAAAATCCAAATTCCACGCGTTTTAAACGTAAAGACGTCAAAAGACAGTTATCTGTAAAGCAACGACGCATGCATGACCCTCGAAGCAACACCAGCCCTTTTGTTTTTAATTCATATCTGTGCAAATCTTGTGGCATTTAACCTTTTTATTATGATGATAGCCATACGATGGCTCTTTTTGATGTTATACAGCTATTGATTCCAAACCTCAAACATGCCTCTAATATACAGGGACTTTGATTATTAAAGAAGCTACCTTAAGCTTCTCGTTCCGAATACGACGAGGAATTACATTAATTCTTAACGTTAAGATTAAAACGAGAAGACTGTTTTTTTAGGTTAAACCACCGGTATCCAAACTCATTGGGCTGACTAATCCGGTTCGGAGCGTAGACACAATTACGGCTTTGACCCCTTCCTATGGGTGTGTTTAGTGGGGATCGAATTCGAGAGCTCTTCCCACTAGCTCAGCCTGTGTTGCCAACTGAGCCACAACTCGTAGGTTAAAACGAGAAGACTTTGACAAAGCGCATGGAAAACGAGCGTACAGAAATAACGGTTAAAGTGTACAGGGAAGACTTGAAAATCAAGAATGGATTTGCTTGAGGTCTCAGGAAATGTGGAGTGTCTTTGAAGCTTATAGGTATTTTAAGCAAAAGCCGACAGTTCGAGTGGAAATTGTGGGAGCCAAAAGGTTTTGGGTCATGGGTGATGATGATGACGACTTAATAATTTAATAAAAAGTCAACAAAAATATATCTAAACGTATTTGCTTCATTAATCAGTCACCCAATTAGAGTTTAAATATGGTGAGAGAACATAAAAAAAAATTGGTGTTTATTTTAAGAACAATATAAAAGACAAACCTTTGTTTAGTTGGTGTAACTATAATGCTCAAAGATAACTACAAAAAGCCCTCCTTATGGAGTAACCTCTTGCAAGAGAGATCTCTAGCACTTTCTTTATTTCTTAATTACTGTTCAAGTGGTTTTTTTTTTAAGAATAAAACTTTCATTTAACTAACATAACATACAAAAAAACCCAGACCAAAAAACAAATCTACACAATTACTAAAAACTAAAGTCTCGTGTTAGGATTGAAAACATCATAATCAAGTGCATTACCAAGAAAAGGAGTAGAACTCCAGAACATTGGATTAGGATAAAACATGACCACCTTTGTGAGAGAATGAGCAACCATATTATCTAATTTTGAAATCCAGTGAAAGGATAAGCTAGTGATTTGTCTTGTAAAGAACAAACAATCTGACAAAACAATACCAATCTCTGATAGTATAACAGATTTAGTCTGGAGTGCATGAAAAACAGATTGACAATCTATTTTAAGATCAACGTGGCAGTGCTGGGAAGGGACAAGCCAAGAAAGTGCTTCCCGAATAGCAATAGCTTCAGCAAGTTTTGGGGATGGAGTTCCCGCAAATGTGTATGTCTGTGCATGAAGGAATATACCATTGGAATCTCTAAGAACTGCAGCTACACCAAACAAATTATCTCTAAGAAAGAGAGCGGTGTCGGTGTTACATTTAATTTGCCCAACAACAGTACTTTGCCACCTTGATAAGATAGAGCTTTGACCATGCTCAACTGGAGTAGTATGAGATTCAAAAGATCTTACCTGCTGCCAGTCTGTAGCTTGAGACAAAGACATATGAATGATCGTGCTAGTAGGAGCTTGATTCCCATTCCAAATCAGGTCATTTCGAAAATATCATAGCCCCCACAAAATTGCTGCAATCTTTTCAGCAATCCCACATGTGTTATCATGGAGATGTGGCAATAGAAAATCAGAAGAAAAAAAAACATGTGTTAGGGACCAACGCAACAGAATTCCAACATTGTCCAGCATGTACACACTCAACTAGCTGACATATTCCTGTAAACCACAAAAGGGCAACCCACAGGAACAGGAATTCCCTTATTATGAAGTGCCAACTTGGTTAGCAAGATCTCTCTGAGAAAACACCACAAAAATTCTCTCATTTTTTGAGGAATTCTCAAATTCTAAACAACTTTCCAATTACCCGAAACGTAAAAAGAATCCAAATCAGATAGCATATCAATTGCTAGCCTATACCCATATTTGACACTACAGGATCCAGAATTGTTAAAATGCCAAGTCCATTTATCTTCCAAGCCACATTTACTAACAAGAATGATAATAATATTTTGATAGTCAACAGGAGACAGAAAATAGAACTGACCTTTTGGGTATCCCATCCGGTTTCATTTGGTAGAATCAGGTCAACTACTTGAAGATTTTCCAGTCCAGCTACCACCGGAGATCAAACAAAGAAACTAGAATCATCATTAATCTATGGATCAGACCAAACTCAAATATTAGAACCGTTTCCCACCCGCCATCTTATTCCAAACCTAAGCCAATCTTTGGCTCGCAATATTCTCCTCCAAATATAACTAAGGTTACTGCCAACTGTGGCATCTAGAATGTTGGGACCCGATCTCGGGACCGGACCCCAATCGAAAAGCAAAACAGAAAACGAAAGCTTTTGGAAAGAGAAACGAACGAAATCGAATTCCGAAGTGGAAAACATAAGGCGAAAAACAAAGTAGCGGAACGAATCACAAAGCGAAACAAACGGATCTCAAAACGAACTGAACAAATTTCAGATCTCATACCGAACGTGTATCGATTCGGAAGGCATAAACGAAAGAACGAAATCAAAGCAAACAAATCAAATCCGAAGCGAAATCGAATTCGAATCGAATCGAAACAAATTTTCGAAACACAAATCGGAACGAATTACACAGAACAGATTTTCAAAGATTCCGACATCCGACCTCGAGCACTTTAGAAGAACAAATTAGCATTGGAAACTCTAATGCATTCTCGATCTAAAACTAATCCGGATCGGTATAAATTTTTTTCTTTTCATTCTTATTCATCTCCTTATACTTAGTCAATCTCGTACAAATACTTCAATAAATCATGTCCATCCATACAATTCATCTAATTCTTCTTAATCAAGCATATCTTAATCGCATCTTTAAAACTCGTACTCATATT
>JAOQMQ010000008.1:11786728-11806412 GCA_027563845.1 Erythroxylum subrotundum
ATAAAACCACCTAGTCTAAAAATACTACATCTATTCTTTTTTACTGTAAACCCTCAAAAAGTTCTGGGGAACTTGGCCTGTAATGAGGTATACATCTTATAAAACCACCTAGTCTAAAAATACTACATCTATTCTTTTTTACTGTAAACCCTCAAAAAGTTCTGGGGAACTTGGCCTGTAATGAGGTATTCTTTGTTACTGATCATGATATTTGTCTTCTTGCACTGAATACTTCTTTTGAAAGCTTTAATAAAAAAAATGCTAATAGTTTTCTGTTGATTTTATCCAGATCAACAAAGCATCCTACCGTGCCTAAAGAACCAAAGTTTCACATTCCTCGACATAAGAAGATCAAATGTGGCCTCTCCTGGAGTGACATGAGTACCTTCACATACCAACAGTAAGGCAACGGCAGTTAAAAGATCATGATCCGGCTCTGTCCCCCCACTGTGGTACCCCAGTATATGACGAATTCACTGTAAATGATGCAACCAAATTAGTTGCAATTTTGAGACTCGGGATTGATTCTGAATGAATAGACCGGGTACCTCATAAAGATTGTCAAGCCCTCATTTGTTTCTTCCTACAGTTCTCCATTTCTGCACGTGAACACTCCATTCATTAGTCTGAATGGTAGGTTTTGCAACATAAATAAGTCCATATGCTTTGCAACTTTCCTATACGAAAAGAACAAAAATAAGTATCAGGAGTTCACATGAGGAAAAGCATCAAAATGGGATCCTGCATCAATTTTCAACCAAAGCAAGGACTTGCAACTGACAATGGAGACACTGGACCCTTTAGAATGAATTCCATTCCATTGACAGCTCACCAATATCTATCTCTCACAACTTCATAGCTCCAATTTCTGCTAACACATTCAGGTTCAAAACTCTGAAAAGAACTTTGCATGACAAATGGCATTGGATAAATGGGGTTGTCACGATGCATTCTCATCCAAGCTCCAATTTCTGCAACACATTCAGGTTCAAAACTCTGAAAAGAACTTTGCATGACAAATGGCATTGGATAAAAGGGGTTGCAACGCTGCATTCTCATCCAGAGTTTCTGTGTCATTCAAAGTTCAAATAAAGTGAAAAATCAGGATGCATTTGCATATGTATATAATCATCTTTTTGCCTAGCATGCACGAATGCTGAAATGAGCAGACGTCAAAATCCAAAACTCATTCGGCTTGTTTGGTTTATAATGACAACAAATAATTAGGCTTGTTTGGTTTATAATAAAATATAAAAATGATAATATTACTTATTAGTAATTTTAGATAATAATAAAATTTTAATGAAGTATATAATTTACAGTTATATAAGAATAATAAATATATTATTTTTTATTAGCAAAGCATGAAAAATATTATTTATTCTTTATTAATAATTTAAATTATAATCACATATTCATATTATGGTAACATTTAATATAAATAATAATACATAGATATAATAATTAAAATAAAATCTTTAATTTATAATATTAAATTACTTAATATTATTAAGTTTGATCGTATTTCATATAAACAAATATGATAAATTAATTAAATAATAATAAGATATTTTATAATTTTATTTTAATAATAAAAATATATAAATAAGAAATTGATGATATAATTTTTAATAATTTTTCTATTATATTAAATTGATAAGTATATTATTAAAAAATTATAAAATATATTAAAATTTTAATCTTTAATATAATAATATGAAATATTATTGATATTAGTAATAATATGTAAATTTGTCTTTTCAAAAAACTGTGTAAATATGGTAAAACAATAAATTAATTTATTTAACAAATATTGCCTCTATAGTTTGCTTTTTCAATCTTTTGACATGATTATTTAAGTGTTCAAAATTCAACAAAAATTAATTATGAAACTTAAGAAAGTTATATTATCAAAAACATTTTAGAGTCATAAACGTTTAAAATAAATTTTTCATTTATCAAAATATAAATTTGAAAATAAGACAAGTTAAAGTTTAAATTATATCATAACAAAAAAAAGTAGCTTAAATAAATTACTCCTCTTAGAAACCTAGTGATGCAATTTACTCTTTCATCAATTAAGTATTGGGCCGATATAGCCTACACCCATTAGCATGTTATAACTTGACTGGACCCGATCCGATCCATAACAATGTATCCATTGTTCGCTGGTAATTTATCATTTTTAACAGACAGAAGCCCTAGAGAGAGTTCCTCATTCAGCCGAAGGACAGGGGTCTTGCTGGGATACCTCGTACAATGGCTGCCGCGAAGACTGTAAAAGATGTCTCACCCCACGAGTTCGTCAAGGCTTACTCTGCTCATCTCAAGCGGTCTGGCAAGGTATTCACTTCAAAATCTACACCTAACACTGATAGATTAGCTTCTATTCTATATGTATGAATCTGTATTTTGGTGTGCGAAGTGGGTTTTTATCGGGATATGTGAAATCAAGCTGGATTTGGTGATATTGAGTTATGAAAAGTTTTGATTGTTATCGGGGAAGATTGACTGATTTTTCTTTCTTTGAGCCTGGAGTCTTCTATGTGGGTTTTGGGATTTTGCATTTGAGCTTGAGTTTACATTCTTATTGTGTTTGTGATTTGTTTTTAAGTACTCGAGGTTCTATTTCCAATTGTCGACCAAATTGATATTGAATTTGTTGCTATTTTAGAAATTTTCAATTGTAAAATTCAAGGTTCGACATGGTGGAAAACGCTGAAAGCTCAGCTTTTCAAGTTTTTTTTTAATTAGTTTTATGGATGATGTTTTTCTGAGTAGATTACTCTTTTAGTTAGGATTAGAACTCTCTGCGTAGCTGAAATTTGTTTATATGGTGACTGAAATTTTGGAACTTTTTGAACTGACAGCCTTGTTGATTAATTCAGATTTGCTTAATGTATAGTGAGGAGGAAAGTGTGAGAGAAAGAGGTTGCTGATCTCTATTGGTTTCTTTCGTTCTTAAACAAGTTGATAGTTTGCTTTTTACGTAATGTAAATATTAGTACTTGGTGGTATACAATATTGCAGCTTCAGATGCTTTAACAAACATGCTTATCCAGTCACTGCATGTCTTATATTAGTCTAGTGGCAGACTTCTTGTTAATACCTTACAAGAATTTGTTCTAAGTGACCAGTTTAAAGAGTTGGTGCGACCAATGGTTTCTAGATATTATGGTTTAAAAAGTTGAAGTACCATTCCAGTCTTCAGATATGACAGTCTTACCTAAAATAAACTCTGCCTAAATGTCCTGCAAAGATGACAAAATCACATGCATTGAGTGTTTAATTGGCCCTAAATGTTTTATGTTTATTCTTTTTAAAACAGATTGAATTGCCCCAGTGGACTGATATTGTGAAGACTGGTACATTGAAGGAGCTTGCACCTTATGACCCGGACTGGTACTACATTAGAGCTGGTATGATGTGTGTGTGTGTTTGTGTGTGTGCATGCATATGTGTATGTGTATGTGTATTAATGTTAGTGTACATTGTACATGCAAAAATTACGTGCTATATTGTTTGTGATGCAATTATGACTGTTTGGTACATAAACTTTTATCCTTTTAATCTTAAATTAGCCTCTATGGCAAGGAAGATTTAGAGTTAAACTTT
This sequence comes from Erythroxylum subrotundum, assembly GCA_027563845.1. Taxonomy (NCBI): domain Eukaryota; kingdom Viridiplantae; phylum Streptophyta; class Magnoliopsida; order Malpighiales; family Erythroxylaceae; genus Erythroxylum; species Erythroxylum subrotundum. The sequence continues at coordinate 11,790,344 of JAOQMQ010000008.1, forward strand.
TATCCTTTTAATCTTAAATTAGCCTCTATGGCAAGGAAGATTTACTTGAGGGGAGGGCTTGGTGTTGGTGCTTTCCGTAGAATCTATGGTGGGAGCAAAAGAAACGGAAGTCGTCCTCCCCATTTTTGCAAGAGTAGTGGTGCTGTTGCTCGTCACATTCTTCAACAGTTGGAGTGTATGAATATCATTGAGCTTGACCCTAAAGGGTGAGTTTTCATTCTTTGGTGCCCTTTGTTTTCATAGTTGCGTCTTTTTATGGTATATACAAGTATCACATTACAAACAATGATATTTTGCCTCTGGTAGACATTTTTCCCCCGTCTGGCTTTCATGTTTCTTTAGATATGTTCTTATGCTTCAACTTTTATATTTTTGATCGTGTATTAGTGGAAGGAGAATCACATCAAGTGGTCAACGGGACCTCGACCAAGTTGCTGGCCGGATTGTGATTGACCCCTGATCGATTGGACTTAAGAAGTTTGCATGGTGGCCGATTTTGATAGTTTAGTTCAATCTTAATGTAAGAGATGTTAGTGCAATGGGTTTCCAGCTGTGGAGCATTCCTAGATGACTGGGATTTTCTGCCGTGGTGCTTTTGAAATTGGCAAATCTTCATGCCAAGACTGTTTTGCCAAATAGTAGCGATGTCCATGTACTTTGTTGTCATCCGTCGTCCTATTATGTGCGATAATATATGCAAATAGTGCAGCGTTTTTAGTGGGAGCAATGGTAAAAACTGCAAAACACACAGGTGGTGACGTTTGTTAAGTGAAGTGGATTAAAATTACTAGTTGATTAAAGAGAGAGTGGGGAGTACGAGGATAGTATCTGGTTTCACTGCCAGTGCAAGATTAAGAATCTTTCCTCTCCAGTGACCCAAAGGAGAAAACACAGATTCTGATCCGCATATTTAAGATTAGAATGCTTAGAGCAAATTGGTATAGCTCGTTAGTAGCTGCCACTAAAACTATGCCGTTGAAATTAAGAGCGTTACCCACTATAGTTCATGAGAAGATTTTATAACTAATGCCGATTACATGTAACATAATTAAAAATCTGCTCCAGAATAAGTTAAAAGTCTACTATTCACAACGCAATAGCATTCAAATTTTGCACTCTTGACATTTTATATTAAAATAAAAGGCGTGACGGCTTTCAACACCAAGTATGGCCTTATTCGGTGTTTCAGATGAGTAAAAGGTGGCCTAGACGTCTATCACAGAAAGTAGCAGAGTTACAAAGCGGTGTTTCAGATGAGTAAAAGGTGGCCTAGACGTCTATCACAGAAAGTAGCAGAGTTACAAAGCGGTGTTTCAGATGAGTAAAAGGTGGCCTAGACGTCTATCACAGAAAGTAGCAGAGTTACAAAGCACTGATGGAGAGCATACCGTTGCTCCTTTGGTCACTCCACAGTAAATACATCACAAGCCAACAGGCGGATTAGTCAAACAGTCGTAAAGAACCAAGGGAAAATTTTAAAATTAGAAGGTTAAACACTTTCTTGTTTTATCGTCTAATCTCTTTCTTATATCTTTACTGCAGTAAGAGGCACACAACCTTTTTTTTTTGACAAAATGAAACACCAAAAAATGCATTCCGATATGTAGGAATATGATTAATTTCATACAAAAGAATATGACATTTTCAGGTTTGCTTTTTACAAACCTAACATCCTAGGAATCAACAATTTTCTTACATCTTACAGTAAGTGTTGAACTTACAGGCAACAAATGCTGGAATCTTGAATTCCATTGAATGAAATGCCGGTATTCACCCGTGTTGTACAAAATGCAAAATGGAAACCAGAGAATGCGCCCAAACATACTCACCTCCCCACTTTCCTTGGTTTCTAGAATTTTATATTTCAGCTATCATTCTATCCTACACAATCTATATGTTAGCCTACCTTCTGTGTATTTACAAAATACAAAACTATGGCTGCTACCGCTGCCTAACTCCTCTAGTGTTCATTTTCCTGGCACTACCAAGTCTCCGAGCCCCACCCGTCCAATCCACATCATCGTCGTCGTCGTCGTCATCCCCCATTGCACGTCCAGATTTCTTTCTTGGGGTAGGGCGCTTCCTTTTGATGTTTGCAGTGTATGTGGTGTAATCTACGGCATCTTCTTTTAAAGCATTTTTGAATTCCTATGCAATAATAAAGCCATGAAGTTTCATGAAAAGAAAACTAAGAGCTCAAACATGTGCGTTTCCACACAGCATATTATCTCCATCCGCTTGTACCTGATATCTTCGTAACAAATCTTGGTATGTGGATGGTATAGTGGTGCTTGTGTTGCTGATATCGAAGGAAATATTCTGCCTTGAGAGATTCTCTCCTGGCTTCGGAGGCTCATTTGGAGAAAAGGCCTGGTCGTGTTTGTATATACATCAGAAAAGTTAATTATAGAAATAACATTATTTGCATAAAGAAAACAAATTGCGAGACCAATACCTGGCAGCGAGCATCATTCAAGCTATAAACTATTTTCAAGTGTCTTTTAAGTTTCAAAAGAAGTTGCAATGCGGTTGCTGATAGACAATCTACCTGTATAAGTAACACAAAAGTAATAAGCAAACGCTAATAAGGCCAGCAGAATGAGCTCTTCCATATAGGAAGGAGTAAAGGGGCAAGACTACATAAGGAAATGTTATAGATCCTCCCCTAAGCTCTCCAATCTCCAGCCCCAGCCAATGCAAAAGATCCAACAGACCCCAAAATACCAACGAGAAATTGGAGAAATAATACAACCTAAAATTTAATGTTTGAGATGCATAGGAGTACCTGAATTTTCTCAACATCATCTTTGGACATGCTGTAGGGTTCACTTGAACTTAAAGGATCCAATTCTGCATCTCTTAAAATTGTCGTATTCAAAAGCCCATTCAAATCAATGGGTTCTTCCTGAATTACTCCATTAAAATCAGATGTACTCGACGGATTGTAGGCAGGATGAGTAGCTGGCTCTTGTTGAGTTGTCCTGTTCAAATCCGTCATGTAGGTGTGATGGAAAAATGACTGAGTTGGAAGCTGCTGAGTGGTCCCATTCTCATGATGCAATTTTCGTGAATTTCTTTGAGACAAGTGCAAAATTAGGCCCTTCATATTTGCCTCAAGTGCCCCAGCCCTAACTTGTATGACTCGATTTATTGAATAAACCAAGTATAGGGGTTCATCAGGTATAGTAAATGGCAACAAAGCCAGTACCTCAGTGCAGTACCTGTAAAAAGATACCCACAAAAGATCTCATAAACGTTCAAATAATAGAAACCTTGGACTTGCATTAAGACAACTTACATCAAAAATGGAACAACTGAATCGTTCCAGCTTGGGTTATCAAATTTGCGGACAATTGAAGACATAAATTTGTTCCTTGAAACACGGTTTGCACGAATAAGCTTGTATATTCGAGATACTCCAAGCCTGGCTTGTGTCATGGAGCCACCTTCAGGTTTTCCCTTCAAGTTTCCGGTGGACTTGGATTGGATGTTTTGGTTCAGATATTCAGAAGAAATCTCAGAAAAAGATCGCATGAATAAAAATGACAGTTGAAGACCATCCCCTAAACGACTTTCAAAAAATGCAGGATACCTGGAATTATTGCCTCCTTTAGTTAACAACCAAAAGATAGCAAAAAAAGAAAAAGACAAAAGTATTTTAGCTTCAAGAAATTACTTCTCATTCATATTCATCAGCAAATGATGCGCCAACTTTGAATTAATTTCTTGGGGATCTGTTTCAAGTGCTATGAGATGTGGCACGCAAGTGATAGGATGCACAAGACCTTGACGTAGCACCAGCTCTACAATCTGCAAATAAAACAAAGCATGGGATTTCTGAGTTCAACTATTGTGCGTTCAACCATCGGCTGAAAAGAAAACTAAAACTGTCAACTAGTTTGAACCAATGAAATATTGTGATCCTCAGCATTTTTTGTTATTCAACAAATGTAAATAACAGGTCAAGAGTTCAATTTCCTAAAGCTACGTATCTTTCTTCACTTTATCAACCTTCATGTCCTAAGCTGTAACATGTTTACAAGTTTCCTCTATATAACATAAACAAGAAAAGGGGCACCGAATCAAGTCCTCACCTTTAAAGCAGTCTGACGAACATGTTCACTCAAGTCTAGGCATCTGCCCAGTATCTTATCCCAGTACAACTGAACTATACCTCCACAGATATTAGTATCACCAGCACCTGCGGCAACAGGTACAGCATTACCATCCTCTGTGGAATCTTGAATTACATTATTACTGGTCTTTTCAGTTCCCATTTGACTTTCCGCATCAAGAAGATATTCGAGTATATTTTGCAATGCTTGAACCTGATAAGAAGTATGACTTTAGCATATGGAGTAAACATAAGTGATGAAAAGTTTTAAGGCCTTTTTACCTTCAAACGAACATCAGAGCCAGATGATAAGGTCGCCTCCAAGATTTTACCAATGTCTTTTTCCAGCATAAACTCAGGCCTAGCAATTAGAACAAAGCCTAATGCCTACAACAATTACTGAATCAGCTCACCACATCCATATAGTGTGGAGTAGGATCGAAAAACTAATAAGCCAATTAGGAACAATACCTGCAAGGACCTAACTTTTATACCAAAATCCTCAACTTGGAGGTATTTCTTAAACAAATTGAGACTGCTTGCGACATCAATGTTCTTGTTGGAGTTAGTCAGCAATGAGTTTCCATAGCGAATAAGCAACCCAAGACAGAACAGAGATCGGACTACTAACTGCAATTTGTAGGCAAAGCAATCTCAGTTTTTTCATCTTAATTGACCTCAAAATTTGAGCTGGCAACTATAGCATGTGTAATAAATGAAAAATGAAATTGCTGCCAAACATGTTCCATATAAAGAAAGTGTTTTCCCCTCCATTTGGTATCTATGTCTACCAGTCCCCAAACCTGTGACATGTTGCTTTGTAGGTAACTAGGTATGCATCCATACAAACAAGCTATAAGGAAGCCTGACAGAAAACTGTTTTTTTTTTCTCAAATTCCAAATTAATATCCAGAACTAAACAACATTTCATCCAATCCAAAACATTATATCTAATGAACAGTACAGGTTTGAAAATCCTCTTCCAAAAGAAACATATAATGCATCTTTCCAAGTGCTAAAACAAACTACAAGCTACTTATCTCAAACATAGTGAATTTAAAGTAATCAACATTTATTTCAGTCACCAACCTGCTTGTTATCAGTTCCTTGAGAATCCAGACGTTTGAAAAACACCTGGATAAGATATTCAATGACACTTGCACCCTTTCCTGCTACTCTACTCAAAGAGCATAGACACCTGTCATGTGAAGCAGAAAAAGAATTTATCTTTTTGAGAGCAAAGAAAAACACAGGTCCAATTGATCTGGTTACACAGATCCAACATAAATAAACCACTTGAGCAGTCAACAATATGGCAAGTTGAAAATTTCTAAGGTGAAAGAGGAAAATGCAATACTTGATGCAAGCATGGACCACTGTCAGAAAAGGATGTCGAACAATCATCTGCTTCAAATCTTGTTCAAGTTCTTCTATAACACTTTGGGGCAATTTCCACACCAATGGGATAACAGAATCTATTATGAAGATTATACTCTCCAATAGCTGTGCAACAGCTCTGTTATCAACCTGGAATCCAGCAAAAGCCAATTAAAAATGTGCATAGCACCTAACATCCCATCTTATCTCTAATATTTGTTAATTTAAACTGGAAAACTCAAACAAGATGTTCTCCCACAATAAATACGAAAAGTATCATTACATCAGAGTTATGAGAAATTGCAAGGAAGGGAGCCCACACTTGGTTTGTAAATGGAAGTATCAAAATGCTAGGTATAGAACCTCATGTACAAGTCTAGAGTGCTTTTCAAGTAGGACCTTATCTCTACATATAGCAAGCATTGAGACATTTAAAATGTATAAAATCTATGCCATTAAGTCCATCTAAAAAACTTCACAGTATAGAATGAGTCAAAACTATCATCTACAATAATTGCTACGGCATGTTGTCCAGGTCCAAGGCTTAGATTTTTAAAAACAACAGAAACAGAGGCACTTGATTCAGCTTATCTGCATATATCCTTGGAAAAACACAACTTACTACTTCTCAGGCATATTGAGGAAAAAATTATGCAGTACTAAAACAGTTCTAACCTTTCAGAAGTTCCAAATTTACAGGGCTGAAAAATGCAGACCATTTATCATCTCTGATAAAGCTATTGATAGCAGGAATTTCTGGAGAAATATGTACCCTAAACACATTAAAAAATCTACTTTTTGTGGTCATGCTCAGAGTGTTAATGCAAGGCAGGTGACAATTTTGAAGTGACATCCATACCATCATATTAACAACAGACAATATTCTTTCCTAAATATGTCATAGATAACCTGAGTCTTAAGATATGGCTGTAGAGTGACCACAAACTGGGATGGGTCAGAAGCTGGTGCACAAAGTGTTGGATCCACAACACAAAAGGCATGCAGCACTAGTACGTAAGGGAGAGTCCGTGCTTCCATTTCCTCATTATTCATTTCCTCTACCTGACAGAACAGATCTTTGACATGTTTTACATCCCAAATAAACAAGCAGACACAGCAAACAAGTAACAAGTACCTGCAATATCCTTTCCAGTAAGCATTTGCACATTATCTCACAGCGTCTACGTACTGCTGCAAGAGACATAGGATTTATCCCAACAGCTTTTGCTGATTGAGGAAAAAAGTCAAGAGCCAGATTGCGCTTAATAACTGTCACAAGAAGCTGATGACTTGACATCCTCCTCAACATCTCAACAATTTGCTCAGTTTTCTTAGAGAGCTCCAATGGCACGGAACTGCCATCTCCGTAGTATTGTGTCTGCAAGCCAGTAGGTTCCTCAAACCAAAACTCATAAAACGTCTTGCACACAAGATCCTGCATGTAAAAGACAAATAAATCGAGGGATATAACATCAGGAAAATATCATAAACAAATGCCTACTGATATGAAATCTTCATGTTGAAAGCAAAAATTCTGCATTACTTCCAATATTTATATATAAGTACAAGAATGCATTTGAGAAACAGGACAATAGCATAGTTTAACAATGAGCACAATTTTGCAAAGAAATAACCCACTTCTTTCTCTTGAACATGACTTAAAAAGGGAGCTAGATTCCAACATACGCATCCATAAGAAACAAAAATAAATGGCTCACAGTAGACTAGTCCACATCATTTGCCTCCCAAGTTACCTGAATACTCGATTCATCATCACCAACACGAGAAATAATCTCAATGCAAGCGGCTGTAAATTCAGAGAAGTTGGCATTTGAAGTGCACATATCTCGGATAATTTTGATAGCTCGTTTCCTAACACTCACACCAGTATCTTTTATCCTCTCAGCAATCTTCTCAAAGTACTGCAACACCGAAAAATCTCAAATGAGATTGATGAAAGAATTAGCTATATTCACTAATGCACATACAAAATACAACAGAGAATACAGAACTCAATTTCATACCTTAAGACCAACATCAGGATGTGAAGCAATATGCCTGCCAACAAGTTCCAATGCTGCTTCTCTTACAGATATTGCAGAATCACAAAATCTTCCTTCAACAGCCAATTGTACACGTTTGTCACACAATACCTCTGGGTCTGCTTCAACAATAATACTCACCTGATTCCACAATGCAAAAGGTAGTAACATAACGCAACCAAAATAACATATCACATCAAAAGCCAATCTCAGTAATTACTCACTGCTTTTAAAGCCTTGGCCCTAATCACAGGAGAGTTCTCCCTTAAGCTTGCCTGTAAAGAACAGATATGTCTAAATCAAGTCTGTGGAATTTAAAAAAAATAAAACAGAGGTAATCAAATGTTTCACTGACCAGAAGCATATGAAGGATTTTATCGAACCCTCTAGAGAAAGAAATGTTTTGTCCCAGAGCTAAAGTAACCTTCTTAACTGAGTCCCTCGTCAACAATGGATAGGTGGCTCCAGAGCCACGCACAATCATGTTAGATTTGAGTCGAGTCAGATGATAAAAGAACTTTTCTTGAGATTTTGAATCATCTTTACACCACAAGCACAGATAAAACCTGCACATCAATGCTCTCTCTATAAAACCAATCTAAACAAATGAACAGTAAGGTTAGAGCTTTGTCAAATACAAACCAGCGAACAAAGACAAGCACATCATCACCGGATACAGCATCTTGTAGATAATTCAACAGAAACTGTTGAATGATTTCAACCTTTGTAATCCGGTCAGAAACTTCAGAAGTTTTCTTCGACTGAACATTGTCCATCTTCCCTGCATTCTTACATTGAGATTTGCAGTAAGACTGTAGCACAAGAAGTTGCTTCTTGCAGAGGCAGATCTGGCAGTGGCAACTTGTTTTAGAAGTTTCATGTTCTCTCAATCCCATACAATCGGCATGAAACATTCTTTGACAACTTTGACAAGAAAACAACAGTTTCTCACCCCTCCCATTTAAGCAAACACAACATGTGGCTTTTGGGTAACTTGGATCCTCATTGTCCTCACTAGCCAACTCCACAGAAATCCAAAAATTGTTTTTGCTGCAAATGGCAGCATCATGCTTCAACCTTGCAGCTATTGTTCCAAGAATATCAATGGCCATGGAACGTGCCGAAGTGTCCTTGGATTTCAGCCCAGCATTCTGGAGTAGTAAGACGCAAAGAACCTGCAATAAGCAGGCTGTTAGCATAAAGAAAACAGTGTCAGCAAACAGGCATATAAAAGTTATTCATATTAATATCACCTCTAGGATTGGAGCTGATGCAGGATATTCTGGTAAGTTTAAAGAAGTAAGTAAATCTGTAACAAGATTCTCAATCATCACTTTTATTTCAGAAGCATCCTGATTCTTGACAGTAGTCAACCGCTGCAGAACTCGAGTCCAGAACAGGCAGCAAGTCTCGGTGACAGCTTCATGGCATTTGGTCAGATAACTAGCATCCAAAGAAACTTCTAAGATGTGACTACCACTTGATGCCTGCCTCAAAGCTCCAGGAAGGTTTCCACTACTATGAACCAACTGAATCAGCAGAGCCGTGATCATCTGAATTTGCCTCTGTTCTTCAACAGGCAGGTGATAGGCTCTCTGCACTCGCTTAGAAAATGGCAATTTCCAAAGCAACTGGACGAGTTCATCTATGATATATGCACGATGCTGTGTATACGAGTAGAATATCTGGACAAAAATTTAAAAAATTAGAGGTTAAAACCACAGAACAACGAGATACGTATCAAGAAAAGTGGCAATCGTACATGCATCAGTGCATGTACACAAGCACTCAAGAAGAAACAAGATTTCTAGAAGGGAAGAAGAAAGTGAATAGGTCTGCTAATACCCATACCGAACTGAGTAAACTGATTGCCTTCAGTTGTATGAGCTGGAAGTTATCAACCAAAAATGTTGTAAAACTTGTCTTAACCAGTTGTAGAATGCAGCTATCAGATAATTTCTCTATCAATAACAAATCCTTCAGTAAACCAAGAATCGTGCACAGTTTCTGTAATATGGTATTTACAGCACCAGAGACCCTATCAAGGATTAACGTAAGATATAAGAACAAAACTTACTTCCAACAAACTAAAATTAAGCAGTGGCTGAATCTTAGATGCAACAGTAAATAGATAAGCACACTTGTTTATTGCAGATTTCTTCACTTTTGCACTTTTTACAGTACGACGCCTCTTGTTTGCTGAACCATAATCAGCTTCAAGCTCTTCATCATCCTCACCTGTCAACAGAAAGTAATACCACATTTTAGAACCAACAAATAGTAACTGATAACCCACACGCAACACAACTGTGTTGTAGACTCGCCAATAAAATATGAACAAACAAAAAGGGTTACAGAAATATTGGGTTTTACCATCCTATAAAATCACAAAAATCAATTTCCTGTATTTCCTTTTCTTCTTTAAGAAAGATGAGCATAGATAATTTTCATGGTGATATAAAATGAAATGATAGACTAGAAGAAAGCAAATTACAGAAAGATCAAGTCTACCAAGGCCTACCTTCAGGTGCCCAATTCTCATTTGGCTTGTGTGAAGCACGATAAGATGGATCATAAGCTGACATAACATCCATTATCTGATGCTTAGAGAACTCCAGGATTCTTTCAATGATCTGGCATAGAAACAGTAAGTGCAGTCATGCATTACGGTCATAAAAACTTGGGGAAAAAACATAACAATTTTTGTAATGAAGAGATAACAAAAGATGCACCTCTTCCTTGTAGAGCTGCTTTGGCATGTTATTATTTGCCATTACAGCTAGGGCTGCATGAATGGATTCCAATGCACAAAATACTAAAGAGACTACATCTGAATCTGACTGCAGCATCACGAAAACAACATAGAAGAGACAGTTACATAATATTTTAAATGCAATGAAGATTATGCATTTAGAAAAAATGAAATGACCTCACTATCTAAAAGGGGAAACAATGTCAAGCCAAGTGCTTTAGATGAAAACCACGATACATATCCATGAAAAAAAAAATTGCACAAGGGGTATACAGAAAAGGGAGGTATGACCAAAGAATTTAGAAGGACTTCTGATCCATATCTACAAATTGTTGAACAATTTTAGGCACCAACAGTACAAACTAAAATTTCAATATGTTATTGGATACTGGTCAAATTTTTAACATACAGCATAATGACGACTTGATATCATTATTACATGAAGGATCCTCATTCTCACCATCAGGGATTTATTTAAAAAGAGAATTATCAATTCAGAGAAGAGACTTTGTAAAATAAGTTCAAGCAAGCCTTAAATTTGCTAGAGTGACACCAAGCTATATGTAGACATTTCAGGTTAGTTGCAGTAAATCTAGGTCATTGCATTTAATGCAAACCAATTTCCACAATACCTAAATGAAAATGAAGACAACAAATGCGAGAGAATGGAAGTTGACGGAGAGGAATCCGCAGCAGTAGCAATTAAGGAAGGATTTAACCAGTTGACAAATTTAGCATCCCACACAAAACATTCATAAGTCAATAGTACACAGGTCAAACCATCTAATAAAAAACAGCATATATGGCACAAACTAGAAAGGAAAAATAAGACAATAGGAGAAAAAGGAAGAGTGAGAAATGGTGTGAGGACACTCACGTGTTCATATTCACTGACAGATAAACCTTCTGCTCGATGTATTTGATGATCTAGAACTCGTAAGAGTCTTACAAGAATATCCACAGGAACCAAATGTAGAAGGTTTTTTGCACGTATGGATGTTATTTCATTTACAAGCATTTTGAGATCAACAGTAGGCAATGACAGCCACTCGGCTTCATCACGTTCATCACTAGGAATTTCAGCCCTTCCACATATATCATCCAACATTTCACAGAAGTTACCAATGGTGGCCTCTGGAAAAAGGTGTATGTAGCACAATATTAGCTTGAGAATAGAACACTATATACATGCACACATACATACAGAGAGAGAGGAAGGGAGGAAATGAATATTTTAAGCTAGGTCACCTTGAAGCTCGGCAGGATCTGGCTGATCAAATGTTGTGACCTCACGGTTAACTTTCTTCTTCACTTTAGATTTTCTTACAGATGATGCAACCTCCTGCACTTAACCTTTGATGTCAGAAATAGAGGAGTAACCTAATCTTACATGCAAAGAAATTTGCACAAACATACATGAGGACTTTGGTCCAGCCGGTGATTTTGTACTCCAGCATAGCCGCTCCCCACTTGACTTGCGGCAGATATACCTAGCTCAAGGGGCCTGGTTTCAAATACTTTGTTTCCAGGAATATGCTCTTTACCTGAAACTTAGGCAAATCCAATAAACCACAAGCATAAAACCACTAAATGTAACATAACCAATAACGATATCAATTATAACAAAAAGTCATTGATATTGTAGATCACATTCATAGGATTTCTTGGATAGTTAACACAGGGAATCTACAACTTAAACTTGAAAAACTTTACTACCTCAAAACCCACACTCCTACCTCTTAATTATGTTCCTTTGTCCTTATAATTATCAACTTAAGAAGGAAATCTTTTTCTGATGGATTTTTAGGACCTAAAACATTATTTTTGGCTATTTATCTTCCATTTCCTTTTTACGATTATAATTTCCATGCAACAGTCATTTCATGCAATATTTACTCAAATATTTCCAAGTAAGAGTCCAATAATGATTCTCAAGAGCGATTTGACAAAGCATATTCAATTTCCATGGTGACGGATGTTGATATACTAAAATTCATGACTTATTCGTTAGATCAGCATAAGGACTCAGTATTTTTTTGTGAACAATATGCAGCTTGTGTCTAAGTGATACTAAGCTGGAAGCAAGCATGGATAGCTAAATCAAAGTGGAAGTCCAATTACAATTTAAAACTTGTCTTCTAATTTCAATAAATGTCTGGAATAGAATATTGAAAATAATAATTCGACACATTCTCAGAGGAACAAGAAGACATCTATTATGCAAAAGATTTATTTGAGAAAAAATTTTAATGCTTGCATCCAATTACAAATTTCATTTCCCAAAATGGAACCATATTGGAATAATCCATTGAGGAAGTACTGTCAAATTGTTCCACATATTAAGTCTGACTGTGACCAGTTAAAAGAAGTCAATTTATGGCATTAAATATTTCTTTAAAAAAAACTTAATAACATGCAACTAATGGACACAAAAATTTGGTCATATCATTAAGTTAAGATGATGATACAAAAATAGAAACTATGAAAATACTGTAGATGCATGTCACTCTAGCATTGAGATATGCTCTAGAAATGACATTCACCAAGCCATATCTACTTTTTCTACCCCTAATGCCCATTATGCCACTTGTCCATCTTAACATCAATACAGAAGAGTGTTACATTCAGTAGAAATCCATTCATTTCACAAATTTATGGCTTCTTATAAGTCAAAGGTATCCAGCTCACCATGAATGATCATGAATTTTTTCTCAGCTGTCAAATAGAATAGCCCATTTCAGAAAACAGGTAACTTGTGCTTCCAAAACTCATTTTCCATCAACGTATAATTTCCAAGCACCAAAATTATGATGAACACTAGGAATCTGAACTTTGAGCCTCCATGGTAGCTATTTGTTTTGTTAGGGTAATTACTTTACACCACACTAAGGAGCCAACTAATAACTCTTTTTATCAATAAAAAGGGATCTAATGAGTAACCTATAATGTAATAAATTAAGAATGAGCTCTTGTGCGAACTGCAAAGGAAATACTAAAGAAACAAACAACCCTATCAAGAAACTAAACAAAAAGGAGCGATGGTCTGCAATTTGTTTACCAGGAGTTACATACTCGAATGCTTCAGGGTTGTATTGGAGAACCTGCTCATGCAGTTCCAAGGGCTCAGCATAACCAAATGGAACTGGTCTTGTCTCCTCCCTAAGATTTCTGCACGTATACAACCATTTAATAAAATCACAACACAATCAAATAGTGCAATCAAGTACAAAGACATTAATCAGTTCCAAAAGGTCCAATCACAGAAAAACAGTTGTCTGATTCCACTACCCTACTCCTGAGTCGCTCCGCTTAAAAGTTAAGCTCGAACTTCATCTAATATTCACCACAAATCAAAAGAATAACTAATATTTAAACTTCTTCTGCTAAAACTCCAATTATTGCACAAAGTGGAAATTCAATCAAGGTCCATATCTCAAAAGCACTTCATGTCAAAATCTGCAAGCAACGTATTCGACACGGTTTGTGCTCAATCAACACTCCCACTCGATTAGACTAGCACACCTATTCAAAAACCACGGTTTCCCACCAACTTCAGGTCACTTCACAACTTAAAGGAGAAAACTACATACAGGTAAGAAACATCCGTTCGCCGAAGCAGATCAGCGATTCTCGCGGACTGAGCAAGAATCTCATTCCGATTCATAGTCCAAGCACTGCTAACACCAGGAGCCTCATCGAACAACCGGAGCTCCGGATCCGACGAGCCACAAAATACCGGAAGCGAAGGCAGCGGCAAGCACGGAGCCACCTCCGAGTGTATCGTGTTGGATAGTCCAATTCCTTTGGGACCCGAACCGGAACCCGAACCTGCATAATTCGAATTTGAATTGTTGGCCATCATCTTGAATTAGCTAAACGGCGAGACGGTTGCAAGAGCATGAAGAGGTTGTGGTGCAGAGCAGGTGGTGCAGAGCAGGTGGTGAGGTGGTACGTGCGTAATAATGTGGAAGGTCGAGGGTAATTCGGGAAGAATAGAGAGTATTCGGAGTTCTGAGCCCTAGAGCAAGAGAGAGAGTGGAAATGATGGAAAGAAGCAATTGGCGGGGAAATTCTGAGAATTGTAGGGGTATTTTGCACTCGGGATTTATCAGGACATAGAAAAGAGCATGACTTCTCCAAATTACGAAATTACCCGTAGTTGACCGCCATTTGCTTCCTATTGTGCGATTTCATTGACGGGGTTTTCCGGGACTTTGGAAAATGTTGAATCGTGAGTTTGAATCCCCGAGGATGAAACTACAAAAACGCCCTTCACTTTGTTCACTGGGTTTTTTCGTTGTTGATTTAATTATTGACTGTAAATGGTAATTGGCATTACCCGCCGTCAAGTGGGATTCAAAGAATTAGCAGATAAAAAGGATAGCGTTTAATTTTGCCTCGTAAAAGATGAGAAAAATAAGTCGTGATTGAAGAAAATAAGCGCCAACAATGTACTTCCCTCGTCCTTTTTTAAATATTAATCAATAGATAACAAATGTTAAATTGCCCAATTTTTTAAAAATTTTCTAATTCAACATCTAAATTTTAAAAATTTTCAATACCCAACTTTTAAAACCTTTAACAATTAAATTCAAAACATTAGTTTAGTTGATAATTTATTCCTTTTATTTTATTGTTATCTGTATATCACGAACAATAAATATTTCATTAATCAAATCAATAATTTTCTAGTACAAAAAGCTCCTGCTTTATGAAAGTTGAGGTTAGAATATCAAATGTACGCAGCCTTCTCTTTATATTTATATTTTTACAAAAATGTTATTTCTGCGACTTAAACTTGTGATATTACAATTACAAATGAATAATCTTACCAGTTATATTGAATTGAACTGTTAAATTTTAAAAAGTTAGTCATCTAATTAAAAATTTTAAAAGCTTCAGCATTGAAGTAAAAAAATTTTAAAATATTGAATATTTTATGATTGAATATCCCATTAATTTATGACTTGTTGCCAGTTTTAAAACAATCACAATGTTGAATAGTATTTAAAAATTGATGAAATTGAAACAAAAGTTTTAAAAGTTACACTCTTATTAATCAAAGCATTATATTTCTATCACGTTACTCCATTATTTCACTACAAAGGCTTTTAAGTTTTAATGCATAACATTTCACAATAATGATTTAATTGAGAAATGAAATGATGATTTGATTGAGAAATGAAATGCACTTAAAATTAATATAGTTTTCTTTTTCTAAATTTTAATTGAATATATTAATGTAATTGCTATTAGATTATAATTGTTGGAGAGATTAATTATATCATAATGCAATCTTTGTTATACTTTTCGTTACATTAGAGTGCCAACTTTCCTTCTCAATTCTTATTCTCACCTACCTGTCCCCAAATCAAGAAGAAATGATTATGCAATCAATTTCCTACACTTTTTACGTTATCATAAAACGATCGTGTTAATTTAATTGTCATCTTTAAAGAGCTTTATTAATTTCAAAACCCTTTTGGAATAATATGCCACCAAGTACTATTGCACTTGATTTATAAAAAGTAATACTAATAACAACGAATATAAGGAGGAATATGAATAGATATAATCATTATAATTATGATGATTGGTTAAGACGAAGGAATGATTACCATTTCCATTAATAGTGAATGATTTGTAAAAAATATTGTAATTAATTAAATAATAATAATAATATTTTAATTAAGTATATTGTAATTAATTAATTAATTACAATATTTTAATTAATGAATAATAATATTTTAATTAATGAATAGTTATATTTTAATTATTTATATT
>JAOQMQ010000008.1:11812825-11838613 GCA_027563845.1 Erythroxylum subrotundum
GCCTTGTCCACCTCAATCCCTCGATTAGAAACAAGATGACCAAGTACTATCCCTTCTTGCACCATAAAATGACACTTATTTCTAGTTTAATATAAGGTCTACTTCTTCACACCTGCTCAAAACTTTGCCAAGGTTAGATAAACATGAATCAAAAGAAACCCCATATACTGAAAAATCATCCATAAAAACTTCCATAATTTCCTCAATAAAATCATAAAATATTGCCATCATGCACCTTTGAAAGGTAGTTGGGGCATTACACATACCGAATGGAATCCTTCGATAAGCAAAGGTACCATACGGGCATGTAAATGTCATCTTTTCCTGATCATTAGGGTGTATGGGAATTTGGAAGAAACCAGAATAACCATCCAAATAACAAAAGTAATCATGATTAGCTAGCCTCTCTAACATTTGATCAATAAAGGGTAAAGGAAAATGATCCTTATGGGTGGCTTTATTTAATTTCCTATAACCTATACATACACGCCAACTTGTTACAGTTCTAGTTGGAATCAGCTTATTATTATCATTTCTTACCACTGTCATACCTCCCTTTTTAGGGACACAATGGATAGGGCTTACCTATGTACTGTCGAAAATCAGATAGATAATTCCTGCAGCTAGAAGTTTAAGCACTTCTTTCTTCACGACCTCCTTCATATTTAGGTTGAGCTTTCTTTGGTGTTCCTGAATTGGCTTTGTATCCTCCTTCAAATTAATCCGATGCATACAAAATGCTGGACTTATTCCCTTTAAGTCTGAAATTCGGTAGCCAATCGCTTTCATATGCTCTTTTAAGACCTTGATTAATTTTTCAATTTGCATAGTACTTAAATTTGCATTAACAATGACTGGATAAGTATCATTGGGTCCTAAAAATTCATACCTGAGATTGGAGGGTAGGGGCTTTAGTTCAACGGTTGGTGGCTCTTCTTGTCTCAAATCTGGTGCAGTGATTTATTCTGATTGCACAGATTGTGCACTCCTGTGCCCAGGTTGTGCTGCTAGCATCTGCAGCAACTCTGAAATTTTTGGCTTATGGGTTCTTCCTGTAATTAAATGCACTAGAAAAATTTCCAACAAATCATTAGGTTTAGACTTCCAAAATTGCCTTCTAACCTCCTCATCAACTCTATCAACTCTAAAACATGAATCTCCCTCATCTTTTTCCTTAATTGCCTTTCCTAAATTAAATTCAACTTTTTCCTCCCCAACTTTCAATGTCATTCTCCCATTCTTGACATCTATAATAGCTCCCGTAGTAACAAGAAAAGGTCTCCCTAAGATAATGGGTATATTTGTATCTTCTTCCATCTCCAAGACCATAAAATCTACTGGGATAAAGAAAATCTCTACTTTCAAAGGTATATTTTCTAAAATCCCTTGAGAGTATTTGATTGACCTATCAGCTAGTTGGAGGGAAATTGTAGTAGGCTTAAGTTCTCCTATATCAAGCTTTTGACATATAGAAAGAGGTAGGAGACTTACACTTGCACCAAGGTTGCATAAAGCCTTACCGATGTTTGTACTTCTAATTTGACAAGGAATGGAGAAGCTTCCGGGATCCCTTAACTTCGGTGGCAGCTTATTCTGTAAAATAGCGCTGGACTCTTCCGTCAATACCACTGTTTCATACTCCTCTAACCTCCTCTTATTTGACAAGATTTCCTTTAAGAATTTTACGTAGGTTGGCATTTGTGTGAGAGCTTCTGTGAAGGGAATACTGATGTATAGCTTCTTGAGGATTTCCAAAAGTTTCCCAAATTTTTTTATCCAGCTGAGCCTTCTGTAAACGTTGTGGGAATAGGACGGGTGGCTTGTATGGAAGAGGTGGAGTGTATTTTTCAGGGTCATCATTTTTGGTTCATTTTGCACAAGTTGTGCAGTTGGGCCAGAATCAGGTCTTTCCTTACTTGCTGCTTTATCCTTGCTTTCCACCATCGGTTCTAAGACTTTTCCACTTCTCAAAATCACTGCATCAGCAGTCTCCTTAGGATTTTCTGGTCGTGCAGGCAATTTACCTTTTTCCCCTCTCGATGTACTAGCCTGTTGAGCAATCTGAGTCTCCAACATCTTATTGTGTATGGCAAGTTGATCTACCTTAGAACTAAGCTACTGGATTAGTTCCAACATGGACTCCAAAGATTGTTTATGCTCTTGAGCTTGTGAGGGCTATGGAGGTGCTTGAAGTTTTGCGCTTTGGAATCCTGGAGGACCCCTATTGAAGTTTTATTACTGGGTTGCAAAGTGAGATTGGTTTTGAGGGTGGGAAGAGTAATGGGGTTGGTTTGAGAAATTTTGTGGCTTTCTGGGTTATTGGGACCAAGAGAAATTGGGATGGTTTCTCCACTAAGGGTTGTATGTGTTGGAGAAGGCTCCTCCTTGAGGTTTAGCTCCATAGTTACCTACTAAATTAGCTTGTTCAACCACAATGTCTTGTCCATAAGCCTGAAAATCATACATGGGCTGTGTAAATTGCTGCAGTTCTTCCACAGGCTGTACTCTGCTTGCCGCCATCATAGTAACCTTATCCATTTTATCCATTCTCTTTATTAAGGCTTAAAATTTAGCGTTCATTATGGATAATGCATCAACCTCAAACATTCCTGCAATCTTCTTAGTTTCTTGCCTTAAATGCCCCCGCTTCTGCTCCATTGGTAATTATTCTGAGCAATCTTCTTCAAGAGTAAATGAGCTTTATCTTCGGTTTTTGCCATGAAATCTCCACCTGCAACTGCATCTATAGCACTTTTCATAATCAGAGAAAGCCCGTTGTAAAAAATATGTACAAGCATCCATTTCTAAATCCCATGGTGGGGGCATTTTCTTTGTAGCTCCTTGAATCTCTCCCGTGCTTCATACATAGATTCATCTTGTCTCGGTAGGAAGGAATGCACTTCACCCCTTAGTTGTGCGGTCTTTCTTGGGAGAAAGTACTACTTTAGGAAAGCTTGGGATAACTCTTGCCACGTAGTTATAGACCCTAGAGGTAAAGAGTAGAGCCATTCACTTGCATGATCCCTCAAGGAAAAATGGAATAATTTGAGCCGAATTGCATCATTAGATACCCCATTCTGCTTCAACATGTTACATATCTGAATGAACTTCTCCAAATGAATGTGGGGATTTTATAAAGAGTTGCCTCCAAATTGGGACTGTTGGACCATCTACACAAGTCCGGTCTTCAGTTTAAAGTTATTAGCTGCAACTGGTAGTGTCGCAATGCTTGATTGGTAATCCTCAAAGTTTGGTATGGCATGGTCCCGCATGGTTCTCTGATTTTGCCCACCATTTTGCCTTTGTCCTGCCATTACTTGTTGTGGCTCAGCCACTACTTGTTGTGGTTCTACCATCTCTTGCTCACTTGTAGTATCAACATGTTCGGTTTCTACTTGCTGGTTTCTCTGCACAGCTTATGCTCTTTACTGTTTCATAGCTTTTCGGAGTGCTTTGGCGATCTTTTCAATTTCTGGATCAAATAACAAGTTTTCTACACTATGAGAATGTCTCATATACAGAAGGAATCACCTGCAATTCCAAAATAAAAAAGAATACTTCGAGTGAAGAAATAAGCTATGAGAAAAATTAAATAAAATGAAAAATAACACAAACGATAATGAAAGAAAAAAATAAATGCTCAAAGTAACCAAACAATTGATCGCCTAATATTTCCCAAGAGAAACTCCTCTGCAATGGCGCCAAAACTTGTCCGAGGCCCCGCAAGTACGGGTCATGTAATTAAATAGGGAAGTATAAGTATCGATCCATGAGGAGTTACTGAACAATTATTAGGCTAAAATCATTCAATTATTTGGGTTAATCACTCAAATGTTGATTGTTGAGAAATTAATTAATAAACGAATTGTTAAAACTAATCCTAAAGCAAACAGAATAACGGCACAACTTATGCAGTATGAATCTATAAGGAATAAATCAAATATGTAAAAAAAGTAGGTTTCAAATCCGGTTTCGGAATCGACTTCTAATTATTCTTTTCTGGTTTATTCAATAATCTTGATCCCTAAACTTTGAAGGAAACTAAATCTAAATTATCTATAATTCTCTATCAAAATATCAAAGAAGTATCGTAGTTAAAATCAATCCCGACTATCTTGGCTCATGAAATTAACTAAAACTCATTAAGATTTTTATCTAGTTGGTAATTCCTCCCACATATTTTTGCCTATATCTAAGTCTAAACCTACAAGTTCTTAATTTTCGTTTTCCACTACCGATTTTCACCTTTCAGTTCTTTAATCATAATTTCAACACAAATTATGTGAGGCCTAACACATAACAAGCACACTAATACTCAAAACAAGAATCAATAGCCACGAATCAATTTTATTGAATAAAGCCCAAAATTAAATCATGTAGAAATTTGAAAACTACATCCCATCTTTGAAACCCAATAAGAAATCTACTCACTCATGTTCATGTTCAACAAAATAAATATCAAAACAAGGAGAATAGACATTAGAGGAGTAAGGAGTGAAGAACTCTGGTGAATCTTAAACATAAACTTAAAAAACCCAGGTCTAAAAATGGTGCTCGCAGCTACGGCTTCGATTTTTCCTTAGTTCTCTTCTTTCCTGCGTGTTTTCTTCTTTTCCTAATCTGCTGCCTTTTTTGTTTTTTTCCCACTCCGTACGTGAGGTTCTGGCCAATAATGAGAAAAAGGTGTATTTACATCAGTAGCAAAATTCACTACTGATGTATCTGCCAGGTCTGGGTAAATTGCTAAGGCAAATTTCTTCATTCCAAATTCTTCTCCATGGTAGAGTAGGTCTGATTTGAAGCCAAATTCATGCTTTCTACGAAGAAACAAGAAAAGATAAAATAAATAACAAACTCAATGAAAATAAATAAATAAACCTAAAAATGCTACTAAAATGAATGAATGACTATGAAAAATGAATGCAAATATGACCTAAATACCTATATGAATTGGTCTAAACAAATATACTTCATGTCTAAGTTAATTTGGTATTCCGTATTCATTAAATGTAAAAGAATTGAGTTGAATTTATCTTTTTTTTGTTACCTTTTTAAAATAACATATTTGGACTAATTCCTATAATTAATTAACATGTCCTTATAACAAATGCACCTTATAGTTTAGGAAATATAATCATATGGGCAATGCAAGTAAAATGAAAAGATATAAAGATAATTTTGGTCTTTCTATTATATTAATTTTTAACTGAATATTTATGTTATTTTTAATTAAGTATTTTATGTGAGCACTTTTCATATTCTTGGTGCCATAAATGGTCCAACGTTATGAATTTAGTGGGTATATAAATTCCTAGTTTTATGGTAACATATGTTATGTTTCATGAGAACACATTCATATAGGCTTTCTTGCAAATTTTAGGGTCCCCTAAGCTTCTTTTCTCTTTTGAAACATACACCATCAAATTGGGAATTGAGAGCTTAGAAGAATTCTAAAAAATGTAGACTCTTGAAGCAAAGACAACAATGGCTAAAGGTATTTTGTTTTTCTTCCGCATTTAGTTTATATGTTATTCGAAAGTATTTTATTGTTGAAAATATATGTTAGAATTGGCTAATATTTGGTATCAGAGCATGTTAACCCCTAATTTGTTAGAGTTTTTGGAGAATTTCTGTTAGGATATATGTTATATATCTAAGTAATTAGTTTTGTCATTATTTATTAATTGGACATATAAGATATTAATTGGATAATGACTTGGATTCAAAAGCTATATGGATAATCTTGTAGTTGTGATAGAATCCTACACAATATTGAAGTCTATTATCTTGCTACTAATTGAAGTGTTTTACGACTAGATATGTTGGTAATTGGGTGATGTTAATCCTGGATTGTGTGGATTTTGCGGAGAGAAGAAAACAAAAGGAAGTGGTTGTTGCGTGGGTGTAATTGGGACGTTGCTGTTGCGTGTTTCAAGTGGGACTCTTCTTGCTTGAGTGTGTCTGTATTGTGCATGTCTCCTATCAATAGCTGAAGTGAATCTCTTGTGTGGTGGAACAATAGCTGCTGTTGTGTGCATTAATTGAAGATTGAAAAAAAATGCAGTTATGGGGTGAGTGTTTTTTATTTTAGGGAAACACCGTGGGTTAGTTAAATGAATTCTTAAAAGATATAGATATAGTGGTGTGCGTGTGTTGCTAATTTTGTGGCCAAGGTAATGGTTGCTGGAATTTTGAAAAGGTGTGGCCAAATGTAAAAAATTATGAGATAATGGGAGATTGGATGTGTACGTCAATTGTTTCTTGTGAAAAATAGCAGAAGTGAATTTCGTGTATGTCTCTAGGACATAGTAGAAGGGAATTTGGTGTGTGTGTGTGGAATTAAGTGTGTAGTGGGCATTGACATAGTAGAAGTGAATTAGGTGTGTCTTCATCTATAGGAGAAGTGAATCTCATGGGTGTAAGCTGGACAATATGTGCAGTCGGCGTTAATTGAATTGTGGAAAAACATATCAGATTTTTTTCACCTTTCCTTTGTTTTTCAAACGACGTTGTGGAGGCCATAAACAGGTGCTAAGCTGTTGGTGTAGTGTATGTTCACGTTGAGCTGTTGGTGTGGCGTTCAAGTACAACATCGTTCTTCATTGGCTCAACGATTATTAATTGATTTCTTTATGGGCTGTGTATACTTTGCTTGGTGAAAGTGTTATTGGTGCAGCTGTGGCTTTGTGTTCGTGTTTATGTGAATCAGCCCATTATTGTTCAGATGACTTCCAGATTTATTTCAGTGGAGCTGAACCTTTCGAAAAGTTTTTCTTGTCTATCTCAAGTGTAATTAGTTTTTGTTCTTTATTATTTTAATCACTTGAGTTACTTGTTTATTGTTCTTTCGTTAAAAGATTGATTGAGAAAATCTTCTGTTGAGGTTAGTACGAGGCGGTCATATTATTGGGTGTGAAATTTTTTCACAGGAAGTGAGATTGAGAGATAGTGTCAAGGGTTGAGTGGTGTCGGCTAAGTAAAGCTTTGGATAAATCTATTGTACTTCGGTAAAAGTGATTAAGCTGGGTGAGGGCCCCGTAGATATAGGCAAGGTATGCCGAACTGCGTTACCAATTTTTTGGTACTTTTGATTGCTTTTGTTTTTGTTTGTGCTAGAGACATCCACGGTAAAATTGGAAAGTTTGCGAAACTACTACCCCCTTCAGTTTTTCAATTGGTATCAGAGAGAGGTCTTCGATTTAGAACTTGGTAGCAAGTTGGTGCAGATCCCAGTTTCACGAACATGGCTACAAGAGAGGGTGCATCAATCACCAGACCACCACTATTGGATGGATCTAACTATCCTGCATGGAAATCACGGATGAAAGTCTTCATCCAAGCTCAGGGCACGAAAGCTTGGCATTTGGTAGTACATGGTTGGACGTATCCGATGATCTCTGATGATAAAGGAGAGGCAGTTCAAAAATATCCATCTGAATGGACAAGAGTCGAAGAAGAAAGTGCACTCGGAAATTCACAAGCAATGCATGCGATATTCAGTGCTGTTGATGGGGGACGCTTCTCAATGATTTCAGCCTGTGAATCGGCTAAAGAAGTGTGGGATGCTTTGCAAACTATTCATTAAGGGTCTAAATCTGTGATAGTGTCAAAACCACAGATGTTAGCTGTGAGGTTTAAAGAACTGAAGATGGATGAAAATGAGACTATTAGGGATTTTCATGAAAGATTGCGCGATATAGCGAATTAAACACATCAACTTGGGAAGAAATATTCCAATCTGAAAGTAGTCAAGAAGACGTTGAAATCATTACCTCCGAGATTTATTCCAAAAATTGCAACAATAGAGGAGGCCCACGACATTAATGATCTATCATTGGAGAAGGTAATTGGAATTCTTACAAATTTCGAAATGAATCTTTTGAGGGGTAAACAAGAAAGAAGCAAAGGATTGGCACTACAGGTTGAAATTAGAAAAGGTATGAATGATGTAGAAGATGAATCCGACGAGAATGAGGATATGGAGCTATTAACACAAGAGTTTAGTAAGTGGCTGAAGAGAGTGAAAAAGGACAGAACCTAGTTTAGGCAAAACGGCGGGAGCTCATCGAACAACAACTTCAAACAACATGTTAAAACTCAAAAGGGAGAAAGAAAGGTAAAGAGAATTCAATGCCATGAGTGTCAAGGCTTCGGAAATGTTCAAGCGGAGTGTGCTAACATCATGAAAAAGAGAAAAGGGAAATTCTATACGAGCACTTAGAGTGATAACGAATCCGAAAGTGAAGAAAAAGCTCTGAATAGTATTGCGTTAGTTACTTTGTACAACAAAAGTCTAGTTACTTGTTTAACAGTAACCGAAAAGGAAGTAACTGAAGACGAAAAAGTGAGTAAATCGAAAAATTTCAGAAAAAACGCAGACGATTCAGCTCAAAGCTTAATCTCATATTATAACGGTGATGACAGTACTTCAAATGATAAAAAGGAAGGTATTTATGAAGCATATGAGTTAATGTATGGTAAATGGGTCCAAACATGTAAGAAAAATGAGAAGTTGAAAGAGGAAAACACTTCCATGAAGAACATCATTCAAGATTTAGAGAAGAAGTTGATGTCTACATTAGATGAGCTTGGTGAAGCTAGAATGAAATTAGTAAGTACCGAAAAGGGATTGAGAATGTTAAATGGAGGCATAAAAAAATTAGAAAAGTTAATGGAAATTGGTAAGGTTAAAGGGGATTTTCAAGGCATTGGCTATAAGGGTGAGTGCTCTAAAGTGAATGAGAAAAAGAATGATATGTTCAGATCCGTCTGAGAAGAAGAAACATCAAGAAAGAATAGAAGATTTGTACCCACGTGTCATTTTTGCGGAGTTATTGAGCACATAAGGTCGAGATGCTATAAGATGTTACAAATGATGTTTTGAAAATCTAGTCACTCTCTATTAAATTTCCAGCAGGAACCCATGGTACCGAAGCAAACTTGGATTAGAAAGGATCAATTACAGGCACAAAGACATTGTGAAGGAAAAATAAGAAATTGTCTAGATTCACAGTTAGTTATTGCTTATGAAGAAACTGTTCAGACAAAGGATAAACTAGTTACTTCAGAAGAAGAAACCGATGACAAAGATAATGTGACGAAGAAAAAGACCATGTTTGAATTTCTTCGAGGGGCACAGGGACTGTGTACTTCACATTTTTGAAGTATTTTTTGTGTTGTTTAAAAAAAATGAAACGTAGAAAAAAGAGAATTTTTTTGTTCTTTAGTTTTTTATGTTGCCATTGTCGTTCCATCTTTTTAGTAGTTTGAATTGTGAGATGTTACAAATGATGTTTCAAAGGGGTTAAAACTGAAAATCTAGACACTCTCTATTAAATTTCCAGCAGCAACCTATGATACCGAAGCAAACTTGGATTAGAAAGGGTCAATTACAGGCAAAAAGACATTGTGAAGGGAAAACAAGAAATTGTCTAGATTCATAATTAGTTAGAGCTTGTGAAGAAACTGTTCAGACAAAGGATAAATTAGTTACTTCAGAAGAAGAAACCGATGACAAAGATAATATGATAAATAAAAAGATCAAGTTTGAACTTTTTCGAGGGGCACAGGGACTGTGTACTTCACATTTTTGAAGTATTTTTTGTGTTGTTTAAAAAAAATGAAACGTAGAAAAAAGAGATTTTTTTCTTTAGTTTTTATGTTGTTATTGTCGTTCCATCTTTTTAGTAGTTTGCATTGTGACTTCTATTTGGCTCCACCGAAGACTCTTTAGCTCTCTCATCAATATGGATCTCTCTCTCGAGTATCTCTCTTTCTTTCAGGCATATCTCTCGGTGTTTTGAATGGTGGTAATTTGTCATCTTGGCGTGCTTATAATTCTTCCGCTGAACCTACTACTGATTTTTATGTCTCTTTATTCGCTGAGATTGATTGTGTTGAAGGCATTCTTCATTTTGACAATGTTTATGCCCAAGGGGGAGACATTAAATTGTTTATGGTAAATGTTCCATTCAAGGGAAGATTTTAAGGTATATGCGTGACTATTTGTCGTACTTTTTGGCATCTTTTTGTCCCAAGGGGGAGAAATTTGGATGATTGGATAAACTTGATATTCTTTGGAACTTGATGTTTGAGTAAGGGGGAGTATTTGTCATATGAATTGTGAATTTGATACTTATATGTCCAATTATCTTATTTAGGGGGAGTTTCATATTTGTGACAAACAATGCCAAAAGGGGGGGGGGATTTTTAGGATATATGTTATATATCTAAGTAATTAGTTTGGCATTATTTATTAATTGGACATATAAGATATTAATTGGATAATGACTTGGATTCAAAAGCTATATGGATAATCTTGTAGTTGTGATAGAATCCTACACAATATTGAAGTCTATTATCTTGCTGCTAATTGAAGTGTTTTATGGCTAGACATGTTGGTAATTAGATGATGTTAATGCTGGATTGTGTAGATTTTGCGGAGAGAAGAAAATAAAAGGAAGTGGTTGTTGCGTGGGTGTAATTGGGACGTTGCTATTGCGTGTTTCAAGTGGGACTCTTCTTGCTTGAGTGTGTCTGCTATCAATAGCCGAAGTGAATCTCTTGTGCGATGGAACAATAGCTACTGTTGTGTGCATTAATTGAAGATTGAAAAAAACGCAATTGTAGGGTAAGTGTTTTTTATTTTGGGGAAACACCGTGGGTTAGTTAATTGAATTCTTAAAAGACATAGATATGGTGGTGTGCATGTGTTGCTAATTTTGTAGCCAAAGTAGTGGTTGCTGGAATTTTGAAAAGGTGTGGCCAAATGCAGAAAATTATGAGATAGTGGGAGATTGGATGTGTGCGTCAATTATTTCTTGTGAAAAATAGCATAAGTGAATTTTGTGTATGTCTCTATGACATAACAGAAGGGAATTTGGTGTGTGAATGGAATTAAGTGTGCAGTGGGCATTGACATAACATAAGTGAATTAGGTGTGTCTTCATCTATAGGAGAAGTGACTCTCGTGGGTGTGAGCTGGACAATATGTGCAGTGGGCGTTAATTGAATTGTGGAAAAACATGTCATATTTTTTCACCTTTCCTTTGTTTTTCAAACAACGCTGCGGAGGCCATAAACAGGTGCTGAGTTGCTGGTGTAGCGTATGTTCACGTTGAGCTGTTGGTGTGGCGTTCACATATAACATCATTCTTCATTGGCTCAACGATTATTAATTGATTTCTTTATGGGCTGTGTATACTTTGGTTGGTGAATGTGTTATCAGTGCAGCTATGGCTTCGTGTTCATGTTTATGTGAATTGGCCCATTGTTGTTGCGATGACTTCCAGATTCATTCCAGTGGAGCTGAACCTTTCAGAAAGTTGTTCTTGTCTATCTCAATTGTATTTAGTTTTGTTCTTTATTATTTTAACCACTTGAGTTATTTGTTTATTGTTCTTTCGTTAAAAGATTGATTGAGAAAATCCTCTGTTGAGGTTAGTACGAGGCAGTTGTACTATTAGGTGTGAAATTCTTTCACGGGAGGTGAAGTTGAGAGATAGTGTCAAGGGTTGAGTGGTGTCGGCTCAGTAAAGCCTTGGATAAATCTATTGTACTTTGATGAAAGTGATTAAGTTGGGTGGGGGCCCCGCAGACGTAGGTAAGGTGTGTCAAACTGCATTACCAAATATTTGGTGCTTTTTATTATTTTGCTTTTGATTGCTTTTGTTTTTGTTTGTGCTAGAGATGTCCACGGTAAAATTGGAAAGTTTGCAAAACTACTATCCCCTTTAGTTTTTCAATTTCAAATTCTAGAACATTTTTCAGAATCGTAAATTTTCAATTTATAGTTATTTTTAACGTGTTTCTTACGATTAAAGGTAGAAATCTTCTATTAAGTGTTTTAGAAGTGTTTCTACATTTAAAAAATTAGTTTTTATGGTGCTTTTCTGGTCTGGTTTTGTTGGTATCCGACGAGTTGCGAATTATGTCGGTTTGACCCGGCTGGAGGTTAAAAAGGACCTCTCACTAAACGACGTCATTTTGGTTGTTTAATGAAGACAAATGTTGTGCATTGTTTTGTTGTCATGTTGTTAAACCAGATGTTGGGCATTTTGTGACTTGTTTTTTTTTTTTAAAAATCAGATGTTGTCGCTGAGGCTCGAACCCTTTAGGTATGGTAATCCGACCCAGGTCTAGTCAAACCCGACCTAGCCTAGTTAGAAGTCAATGAGTTAGGCCCGGGTTGACCAAACTATGGGTTGAATTTTTTGGCTCGACTGGCCCGACCTGGCCCGACTAAGAGAGACAAAACTATGTTGTTTTATGAATTTTCTTAAAAAATTTAAATCGGGCCAACGTAACTTGACCCAACCCATTGCCATCCATAGAATTTGCACCCTCATTGGGGGGGGGGGGGGGGGGGCATAGTGAGCCTTAGCCATCTGATCTACAACTTATATTCTATTATATTATATGTTGAAATTATATTTGTATAAATGTTCGATATGAAACAGATTATCAAATAACTATTATATATATTTTTTACATTATGAATAGACTCTTAGTGAAAATGTTTTTGTGATAATTATTAGGGCTTAGCCACAACAACCTTAATTATATATAAATTATATATTTATGTAATTAATCATATAAAGTGTAAAGACTTTTAATTGTAGTTAATTATTTTAGCATAATAAATTTTATCCTGTGAAATTTTTATTATATTTGAATAATTAATTAAGATGAATATCAAATTATTTTTCTAATTTACCCACATGTATTAGATATTGGTATATAATTTGATAGTTTTATTATAAAGTTTAGCACAAATTTATTTGAATTAAAAATTAGCCAACAGGCAATTTTTATGTTATTTGATTTATGTCTTTTAATATATGTTTTACATTGGTAATACATATGCATAGTTTGTTAGCTTTAATTTATTGATAAGCAGCATGTTTGCTTAATTTATGCAATTATTACTGATACAAGTTGTGAAATTCCCAAATTAAATGGTGAAAACTATAAGATTTGGAAAGAGAGAATTCTTCATCATCTGGGATGGATGAACATTGATTATGCTTTTCGGAAGGACAAACCACCTAAGGTAACAGAGGCCAGCACTACAACTGAAATGGACTGATCTAATTGCCTAAGTATGATGTTCATTAAAACCAAAATTTTTGTTGGCATTCGTGGTTCCGTATAACAACATAACAACGTCTGTGCTCTACTGAAGGTTATTGATGAGCAATTTGAAACTTCAGACAAAACACTTACAAGCATCCTGATTATGAAGTTTTTATCTATAAGGCTCACTGGTGTCCGTGATGTGCATGAGCACATCATAAAGATGAGAGACATTGCAGCTCAGTTAAAGAAGGTTGAGATGTCTGATTCGTTCCTCGTGCATTACATTTTGAACACCCTTCCACCACTATACGAACCTTTTAAAATCTCTTATAATACACATAAGGATAAGAGGTCAATAAATGAATTAATGACCATGTGTGTCTAAGAGGAAGGGAGATTATTGAAGGAATAGGGAGAGAGTTCGCAGAGTGCACATCTGGTTGTTCAAGGAAAGAAGAAAAGCCAAGTCAACCCAAAAGGAAAAAGTCAAATCCCTACCCAAGCTGACATTAAGAATGAATCCAAGTGTTTCTTTTGCAAGAAAAAAGGACATATGAAGAAGGATTATGTCAAACATAAGGAATGGTTTGAAAAGAAAGGTAAGTTAATCTCATTAGTTTGTTTTAAATCTAATATGGATGAAGTTTGTCATGACATATGGTGGATTAATTTTGGTTGTAAAATCCATATTACAAATGTGTTATAGGATTTGCAAAACAAGGAAGTCAGTGGGAAGTGAGCAGTATATCTTATCTGGAAACAAGATACGTTCACATATAGAGGCTGTCGAGGATTGCAATTTAATTTTATGTACTGGTTTTATTTTAAAATTAGAAAAGACATTTTACATTCCCAATTTCTCTAAAAAATTGATTTCAATTTCAAGACTTGTATCATTAAAAAAACCCTTCATTTTTTAGACAAATCTTTAAAGTTAAATTATAAATATGAATTTATTGATAATGGTACATTATTTGTTGGTATTTTTTGTTTTAATTTACAAGATAATACCTGTTACAATCCAACACATGTTCATGTTAGAACAAAACGTTGTGTCATGAATGAAAATTCCTCTATGTTGTGGCATTGGAGATTATCACATATCTCTGTAGAAAGGATTAAAAGATTGGTGACTGACAGAGTACTTAGTACTTTGGATTTTGCTGATTTTGAAACTTGTGTGGACTGCATGAAGAGAAAGCAGACCAACAAATCAAAGAAAGGTGTCAAAAGAAGTTTAGATATATTTGAAATCATATATATAAATATTTATAGTCCAAATACAGACTCATATGGTCAGAAGTACTTCATCTTATTTATAGATGATTACTCACGATATATGTATCTCTACTTGCTTCATAACAAAAATGAAGCACTAGATGCTTTCAAAATATTCAAAGTTAAAATAGAGAAATAATGAGGTAAGAAAATTAAGATCGTGAGATCTGATAGAGGTGGGAAATATTATGGTCAATATACTGAAGGTGGACAAGCACCTGGTTCATTTACGAGATATCTTCAAGAAAATGAGATAGTAGCCCAATACATTATGCTTGGATCTTCGGACTAGAATGGTGTGGTAGAAAGAAGAAATCGAACATTATTGGACATGATACGGAGTATGCTGAGTAGCTCCAAATTTCTTAAATGTTTGTAGACTGAAGCTCTTAAGACAGTTGTGTATATGTTAAATTGAGTACCAACCAAGGTTGTTCCAATGACACCATATGAGTTATTTAAAGGTTGAAAATCGAGTTTGCGACATATACGCATTTGGGGATGTCCGTCTGAAATAAGAATTTATAATCCACAAAAGAAGAAATTAGATCCAAGGACCATTAGTGGGTATTTCATTGGATATGCTGAAAGGTTTAAAGGATATAAGTTCTGTTGTTCATCACATCACACTAGAATTGTGGAATTAAGAAATGCGAAATTTCTTAAGAATTACTTGATTAGTGGGAGGGATTAATTTCAAGATATAGTTTCTAATAGTGATCATATATATGCTCAACCTTCCATATCAAACAGTAAGGTGATTGTCATTCATAATGATCCTCAAGTTCAACTAGACGTTGTACAACCAACTGTTGAAATTCAACAACCTACTGTAAACATAAATGACAACTGAGAAATTCCACAAGTTGCTGATAATCTAGTAGATCTATTTATTCAAGAATTACTTGAAAGCATTCAGCAACCAGTTAAACAACATAATCTACAAGAGGATGTTGGTGCAATATTAAGGAGATCTGCTGGAATAAGAAAATCAGCTATTACTAGTGATTATGTTGTACATCTACAAGAATCTAACTACAATATAGGAGCCGAGAATGATCCTAAAACTTTTTTCACAATGAGTTGCAATGATCAAATTTATGGTACAATGCCATGAAGGAAGAAATGAATTCTACGAAGAATAACAATGTTTGGGAATTTGTTGAGTTGCCTAAAGGAGCAAAAATCATAGGTTACAAATGGGTATTTAAGATAAAGAAAGGCTCATTAGGCAACATTGAGAGATACAAGGCAAGACTCATTACTAAAATATTTACTCAAAGGAAGGAATCGATTACACATATACATTTTCTTCTGTGTCTAAAAAAGACTCACTTCGTATAATTTTGGCATTGGTTGCTCACTTTGACATGGAATTGCATCAAATGGATGCTAAAACAGATTTCTTAAATGGTGACTTAGAGGAAGAGGTTTACATAAAACAACTACAAGAATTTTCCTCTAATAATGGTGAGCATTTGATTTGCAAGCTTAAATGGTCCATATATGGATTGAAACAAGCATCCCATCAATGGTATTTGAAATTTCATGATATTATCTCATCACTTGGTTTTGAAGAAAATATCATGGATCAATGTAGATACCAAAGGATTAGTGGGAGTAAAATTTGTTTTCTTGTATTATTTGTGAATGACATATTACTTGCAACCAATGATAAGGGTTTGTTACATGATGTGACAATTTCTCTCTAAGAATTTTGAAGTGAAAGATATGGGTGATGCATCTTATCTTATTGGCATTAAGATTTATCGAGATAGATTATGTGGTATTTTGGGTTTGTCTTAAGAAACCTATATTAATAAAGTTTTAGAGAGATTTGGGATGAAAAATTGTTCATCTAGTGTAGCTCCCATTGTGAAAGGGGATAGGTTCAATTTGGACTAATGCCCTAAAAATGATTTTGAAAGGGAACAAATGAAAAACATTACATATGCTTCTGCAGTTGAAAGCTCGATGTATACTTAGGTTTGTACAAGACCTGACATTGTATTTACTGTTGGAATGTTAGGTAGATATCAAAGAAACCCAAGATTATATCACTAGAGGGCTGCAAAGAAAGTATTGAGGTATCTTCAAGAGACCAAAGATTACATGCTTATATATAGACGAATTGATAATCTATAAGTAATATGGTACTCAAATTCAGCTTTTCTTAGGTATGTTGATTCACAAAAATCAACATCAGGTTATATCTTCATGTTTACCTATGGAGCCATATCTTGTAGGAGTGCCAAATAATCTTTGACTTCTACTTTTATCATGGAGGCTGAGTTTGTTTCTTATTTTGAGGCTACATCACATGGTGCATGGCTAAAGAGTTACATATATGGGTTTAAACTTGTGGATTCCATTTCTAAGCCATTGAAAGAAATTGTGATAATTCGGTTGCTATTTTTCTAGCTAAAAATAATAAGTGGTAGTCAGAGTAAACACATCGATATCAATTTTTTATTTATAAGGGAACCTGCTAAGGATAAGAAAGTGGTTATTGAACACGTTAGCACTGAATTGATGATAGTTGATCCTTTAACAAAAGGCATGCCACCAATGAAGTTCAAGGATCATATTGTTAGAATGAGATTAAGTTCCATTATATAGTTTTCATTGTATGGACAATGTTGTTTTCATGAAACTCTTATAAATTTTTTTTTCATATTATGGTGCATATTATCGAATTTTAAGAAATTTGATTATTTTGAATACTCAACCACTAGAGGATCTATCACCATAATTTATAAATTAAATTTGGATCCGATTAGGATTTGATACCAAGTTAAACGTATGGATCAAGTGGGAGAATGTGAGAACTTTTCATATTCTTGCTATCATAAATGATCCAACGTTATGATTTTAGTGGGTATGAATTCCTAGTTTTATGGTAACTAATATTGTGCTTGATAAGAGCACATTCATTTAGGCTTTCTTGTAGATTTTGAGGTCTCCTAAGCTTTTTTTTTTTCCTTCTTAAACATACACCATCAAATTGATAATTGAGAACTTAGAAGAAATACTAAAAAATGCAGACTCTTCAAGCAAAGACAACAATGACTGGAGGTATTTCATTTTTCCTCCGCATTTAATTTATATGTTATTCTAACATATATTATTGTTGAATATATATGTTCGAATTGGCTAACATTTTAATGTTAGTCATTTTTCTTAATCAGACATTTTTAAAATTGAGTTAACAAAAATGCAAACATTTTAAATTTAACTTAACATGTCTATTTGTTAAAATTAATATAAAATATTTTATCTTTTAATATTATTTAAAAATAAAAAATGTATATTTGAATTTAGCCCTTTAAGTTTTTTAATTTATAATGCTAACCCAATTATTTTTTATTTAAACGTAAAATAATTAAATACGTCATAATATAATTTGATATCATTTTTTGATTGGCATAGTGCATGCCGATCAACACAATGTGAAACTCACAATATTTATGATCTCAAAATTCAATACAATTTTGAGATCCTAAATATTTAGCTTATGCATAAATGCGTTTAAGAGGAAGTAATAGTTCAAATTAAAAAGGGTACAAAATTTAAATCCTCACACATAAAGCTGGAGATTTATGTACGCGTACATTAAAATTTGTTTATGGAGAGAATTGACTGTTTAATAAGGTTGAGTAAAAGAAAAGATAAGCTAGTATATAATTTATATCCATTAATATACTAACATTTTTCTATCTAATAATTAATTAATATTTATTATTATTTAGTCACATCTTTAATATTTAGATAATACAAAACGGTAAGGATAAACAACTAGAGCGTTTTTAATAACATTTAATTAAATATTTTATTATTAATAATTTCTTAATCAAATACTTAAAATTAAATTAGGATTTATTATGAGAGACACATGAATTTTAGTACACGTGATATATAAAATTAAAGTGATGATTGTTGAAATACTATTTATTGATTAAGAATTAAAAATTTCATGTTTAATTCGAGGAAAGAATGAAGAGTTGATTTTAAATCAATCATATATAAATATGCAAAATCTAATTGAATTCTAAGTTTAGGAATTTACATTTCAAATAATGAATTCAATATTAATAAAATAATAATTAACTTAAAATGATTTCATGATAAAAGGGGAAATAACTTAAAATATTTTAAATACTCATGCTTATGTTTTCTTTGTGGTCTTATATTTTTATATAATTTTGAATTTTAAATTTATTTAGAATATATGATCATTATAGAATTCTTATTAAATATTAATATTGAACATGTCGTACTACTTTTATATTTTTACTTGATTTAAAATTTAATTAAAAATAAAATATATAAGAAAAATGCAAAATTTAATTCTTTATCAATAATTATTGTAGTTTATGGAAAATTGTTCTCCTTTCTATTAATATGCAGCCCTTCTATATGTACACACTTTTTTCATATAATAAAAAATATTTTTAGCATATTAAAAAGCAAAGATTATTACATACACTTATTACTTCCCTTCCATACATGTATTCAATTTTTTCATTTAATAAAAAATATTTTTAGCATATTAAAAAGCAGAAAATATTACATACTCTTATTAACATTCGATATAGGATATGTAGATAAATTCCAATTTTTTGTTTATTAGAAAGTGTTGAAAAAAATATTCAATAAAAATTGAAAAGAATGAAATAAATAACCGAGAGTAAAAAGTCTTAACGAGATTCGACCAATGTGATATGCTTATCTCCTCGCGAGTAAGAGTGGATGTTATTTTTCATTGTTCAATAATGATGATTATTACAAACTTTTTATTTAGGTTTACGTAAGTATATTCATTTGTATTTACCAAAAAAAAGTATATTCATTTGTAAACTCTAACAGGTATAGTTGTATGCAAGTTGCCCTTTATCAAGCCTAATCTAATGCAAACATGCCTTTAATAAGTTCTAGAATCCTTCTAGAGTTTGAAGTAGAAAAAATATATATTTTTTGATAAGACAACACATCATAAACACAACCTAGGATATAGTCGTGTCTTAAGTCGTCTAACTCGTTATCTTTGTTCATATATATATACCTAAGTTATAATATGCATGTGTCCTAGGCTATTTAATACACTATCTTTGTTCGTACATAGACACGAGCTCTAGCATGTCTATGTCTCAAGCCACATAACTCACTATCTTTATTCATATATGGATATGAGCTCTGGCACGTCCATGTCTAAGACTCTGTCCTTTTTCATAAAGTCTTACGTTATATAAACACACTCGTGTTCTAGCTACTGTCTTCTCCTTTATTTCGTAAAAAAGAACAAGTAATGTGTAAGGCATGTTCACCTAAAGACACCTAAGAAATAGTTGCGATCTAAAAATACTTTAAGATCATATGCCTTTTATATGATCTATACATAGTAATCTCTATCTTAGCAATTATATCACGTTTAGCTAACACATTGTAAAAAAAACTCCAAGATTATACATCCGTGTATATACGCCATATATAACAATCTTCATTTTGGCAAATATACTCTATATAAGCAGAGTTGTATTCATGTCTAGTACCTGAATACATTAATCAAGTCTAAGTAATGTTTGAACTTTTTCGTACTAACTTTATCAATATATTAGTTGCATTCTCCAAGTGTGAATATGTTTCATTAAGATTTAATCAACAATGCTTGATCTTGTGAAATTTCACATCCTTCGTGATAAACCCATTCATTTATCATTTTCCTGACTACCAATAGTCCCTTGAAAGGTTGTTGGATTCCTATTATTTATGGCAAGAGCATACATCCTTTCAACCATTTGTATTTGGTGGCCTACTAGTATATCTCACTTTATCTATGGTTATACTATGTTGATATTCTTTTCCTAACATTGTTCTTCTATCTTTTGAAACTAGAATCTTCAATCCCTTTAGCTTCTGTTCTAGGTTTTGTACCACCTTTGAACTGATATTGCTCTCTATTTAACGTGACATGTCCTCTCTATATATTTGTCTCAACATATGTTGCTCCTTAAACATTACATCCTTAAAGGTTACCCTAGACTATTTACCAAAGTTGAAACTTGTTAAAATCTAACTTTTAATGTTTAACACCCTTCAATAAGCTCTCTTTATAAAGTTATACCATCTTTCATTTATTAAGATGACCAAGTTGTGTTTATTATAATTTAGTACTATTTTCCTTTGAATTTATTATTACGTTTTCTCTAACTAAAATTATGCTTCTTATTAGCTTATAAATATTTCTCGCCACTCTTGGCACTTTCATTATAATTATTGCATCCTTTACCACCAAAATATCGTCTTTGTCAGTTTTATAGATAAAATTATTTGCATGTAAGGTATTCAAAGATATCAAGTTCTTTATGAAATTTAGTACATATTGAATATCACTCAACATCCTAATAACATCATTAGACATTTTGATCCTAACCTATCATAATAATTTGACAATTTTATGAGATTTATCAATCACTAACTAGACAATGCCAAAGTTACATGATGTGTATGATCCAAACAAATCCTAGTTTAATGTTATATGATGTAAGCATTATATAATAGAATTTATACGTCTTGTAGTTGCTTGCTTGAAACATAAAGCATAACTTCGTCCTTGCAATTTAAGTTTGTCCTAAACTATATTAACAAAACTTGACAAATTAATAAATTTTATTTTGTCATTTTACCTCTTCTTATTTGGATTGTCCCTTTTAATATGCCCAATTGAATCACATATGTAGCACCAAATTGTTATTTTACCATTGGTTTAGATCTAAAACTCCTTTTAAATGAGATGTTTACTCTATTTCCTCACACAATCATGTTTTCTCTTATATATGGCCCTTTACTTTGAGAGCTTTCACTAGTATTTTATCTTTGGTGGTTGTAAGTTAGTGGTTATGTCTTCCATGCCAACTATCTCCTTACCCAGTATAAGTATGATCACCAGATGTTCATAAGAAAGAGGTAAAGAATAAAGCAAAATCATCAGTTTATCTTTGTCCATAATAGTCAACTCGAACCTTAGTTAGTCATTGACTTTTTGGTTGAACACATTGATATGTTATTTCAGATTATCTATTCTACACCTGCAACCTTTATAGTTTCTAACTCAAATACAACTTGTTTGTGAGAGATTTTGATATGGATCGACTCTCCAACTTCTTCCATATCTCTATAAGGATGCAATATATATAACCTCATTTGCCAAATATAGTTAAATCTAATACCAATCAAACACATTTATGTCTTCTACTTTATTCTCTGGTAACCCCTTCGGCAAAACTTGTTAAGCCAAAAAAAAATCACTCTTTGTTGCTATAGTACAAATTATTAGTTACATTAAACTTTTCCACTTCAAACTTTGCAACCAAAGTTATTGTCGCTTCAATACTGCTTTGATACCCCTTGTTGAGAAAGTATATGCAATAAGAATGCATTAGTATTAAAGAATCAAACAAGAATACAAGAAAAATTTAATGAGATTTGACCACAATTAATGAAAAATTTAATGAGATTTGACCAATTAATATGCCTACATCCTTGAAAGTAAGAACATGTATTATTTTCCGAAATCTAATAATAATGGTGATTACAACTCTTTTATAATACTAAGTTTATACAAGAAAACTTATATGTAAACTCTAGTTGGTACAATTCTATACAATTTGCCCCTTTCAAAACCCAAATTAACTAATTCAGATATGACTATAACAAGTCATAGAATCCTTTTAGAGTTTGAAAACGTATTAAAAATATATCTTTAGGTAAGGTAGCTTGTTTATGTCATGGAATGAGATACAACTTTAGCATGTCCATATCTCAAGCTATATATAACTCACTGACTTTAACTCTTTGTTCAAATATGAAAATAGGCTCTAACACGTACATATCTCAGATCGTGTAACTCATTGTCTTCGTTTATACATGATAACAAGATTTTACAATTTCCCCTATGTTCTAGCCCATGCCTTCATTTTTACATTCTAGAAAAGAACACGCCTCAACACGTGACCGTGTGCTAGGTCATGTTCTCCTAAAAACTTCTAAGAAATATATGTTTTCATTGTGTTTAGCCAATACATTTCAAAAAAATGCCTTTAAAATTATACGTCCATATATATGAGCCATAGACAATAAAAAGGTAATTATATCTCAATCATTGATTGAAAAGTTAACTTCAGGCACAAAAATGAATGGTAAGATGCTGAAAGTTTCATAAATCTTAATTAAATTTAACTAATAATAATTAAAATATAGATAATAAAAATATAAATTAGAAATGTATGCATAATTATTGAAAATTTTTCATAAATCTAAAAAATTTTAATGAATTGTTTGCTGAATATTATAAAAATTTGGTCAATAAAAACTTTTTCCGTTCATTTTTCAATCTGTTGAAGCCTTTTGACTTCCTACAAATCTGTTCCATTTTCACCCAAATATCAATTCCCAGCAATCGTTCTCATCGTTATTTTCAATGTTAGTTCAAAGAACCCCATCCTCATCTCAATTGCTTCATTTTGTTGATTTGCTGGTTTACGTATGCTTAACTGGATTTCCTCAGCCGAATACTCGACAACATTTGTATTTGTAGACGATTGGCAGATGATGCCTCGATGGACGAGATTCTCCTCAGGTTTTTTCCAGTGATCACTGTAGGAAGCCCAGACCATTGTTGTATAGACGAGTAGACGGTCGTGGGAATAGGAGAGCTTGGCGAGACTTCGATGAAGAAGAAGTTGTTTCCAGATTTAAGATTAGGGTTTTGATTATAGGAATTAGCTTTGGTTATTATTATTATTATTATGATTATTATTATTATTTAACTAATTAATTTTTATTAATTTTTTGAAGGATGAATGATAATGTTTATTAATTTTAATTATTATAAATTCGAAACTATAATCAAAATTTTTAAAGAATGTAAATTAGTTTAATATTATTTTTAAAATTATGTTTCATTGTACGATATAGCATAAACATGACATTATAATACTCACATTATTGACAAAAAATATTAAATTTATATTACAGGAGTCCCGATATGATGCATAATGATACTCAATTAATTTTAAATATTGTAAGATTCATTTTAACCGCAGTAAATCGTTAAATATTAACTTGTATTTTAGTAAAAACTTTAAAGTCATAAATACACTATTTTTACTTTTTCTATTTTTTAATTTTGAGACAAAGCTTATTCATATATCTAATATGAACGATATATATAGAATAGAATGATATATATGGTACAAACATCAAGAATATCATATATAAACGGAAATTGCTGAGATATTTTTCATTAATTTACTGCCTATTTTGCTTCTAAATTGATGCCTACAAATATATTGTGAATAAGTTTAGCATAATCAACAAGCTTTAGAGTGTGTTGTACATCTTTGGCAATAGATGACGGCTAGTTCTGGGGATCTCACCATATCCTTTCTTTGGATGGGTACTTTGTGTGTAGTTTTGAGTGAGAAAATTGTCAGTGTAAATGCAGATCATTGGGATTATGCACATGCAACATTTTATGGCGATGAGCAAGGAGTAGGGACAATGGGTAATTTTAGACTTTTTTTTTTTTTACACATTCAGCAACACTTAAACTAGTCACATTCAGCAACAAGATTTCAATCTCGTTTTCATATATATTGCAACTCCATTTGGCTAAGTGAAGAAAAAAAAAATACAAAAGCTGGTCTTGGTTATTTGCAGATGGGGCTTGCGGGTATGGCGATCTATTCACACAAGGATATGGATTAGCCACACTGCACTGAGCACAGCACTTTTCAACGATGGCTCAACTTGTGGAGCTTGCTTTGAAATAATTTGTGTTGATGACCCACATTGGTGCATAAAAGGTGCTGGCTCTATCACAGTTACTGCAACGAATTTTTGCCCTCCAAACTACGGCAAACAATATGACAACTGGTGCAACCCTCCACTGAAACACTTCGATCTGACGAGGCCAATGTTCCAAAAAATTGCATACGACGTAGCCGGTATCATCCCCGTTCGATATCGTAGAGCTTCTTGCATCAAACAAGGAGGGGTTAAGTTTGAGCTCGGTGGCAACCCCTCTTTCCTCACAGTTTTGGTTTATAATGTTGGAGGAGCTGGTGCTGTTATTCGCGTCAACATTAAGGGGTATAAGACTGATTGGATAAATATGCAGAGAAACTGGGGTCAGATTTGGCAGACTGGAACGAACTTGGTTGGACAAAGTTTGTCTTTTCAAGTCACTCTTAGCCATGGAAACTGGCTGCAGTTTAACCATGTTACTGATGCTAGCTGGCAGTTTGGTCAAACTTACGACGGCAAGATTAACTTTAGATGACAGCTTTACTGTGTTCCGTTGTTTTCTCTACAAATTAAAGTCCATTGCTTACTCAATTACATATTCATAATTGTGATTTGTTGATTAAACAACGGTTCCTATCAATAAAACTCAATTACATGTTCCTAATTCCACTGCATATTAATTCCTAATTTTCAATAATAACTATATCATACACAATGATAAAAAGAGCAAGGAAAGGAGGGACCTTAAGCCAAAGTAAACCGGGAATGATTATTTGAGATTGCATAAAACCAAAGTCTTGCAACGAAAACGAGAAATTTTCAAACCATTGGCATAGATCCTGCTTCAATCCACGTAATGATTTATGTAGAAAACATACATGAGTATCACTTATGGAGAGAGAGCTTGAAAAGGGAATAGGTGCAACATTGGTGGACTCCAAAGATTCTTGAAGACGTAGTGGAACAACTGAAGGTTCTTTTAGAGTGTTAGGAGTGAAAAGGAAACTAGTTTTCATAGAAAATAACAACCCATGATGTAAACAATTTTCATCCCCTATGACTATGATATATCATATGTATATCTCTTTTGTCCCATAAGGTAACAAAAACACACACACATGACTTAAAACAAGGTGCAAACTATCACAATGTATCATATTAAAAGGAAAATTTTGGCTTTCCTTTTTGAGAATTTCCCTTTGCTTTGTCATGTTGAGGAAAATCCTATAGGCTTAAAATACTTTTCCATTGTATGCCTAGGCTTATCACAATGCTCAGATCTCAGCTTAGACATCTTTCCTTGATCGTAACCTTTCGATTGCTGTCTATCGAATTCCCACTGCCTCCATTGTTGATCCGATCCATTACAACTATAATTTACTGCTCTTTTTGGTGTCTCTTTAAATTCGCTTATACTAGTAGAGCTTTTATCAGTAGATTTTTTTTTAGAAGAGCTTTTTTAAGAAGTCAGTTGACTGTTTGACTTTCATTTTAAAAAGAGTTTTTTTGAAAGAGCTTCATACAATAGACTGTTTGACAACATAATTTTTTTTTTAATTTTAACTATATTTTATTTTGTAATAAATATTATTTATGCATATAAATATTATTTAAAGTATATTAAACAAT
>JAOQMQ010000008.1:11844915-11856497 GCA_027563845.1 Erythroxylum subrotundum
TCACTGAGTTCGCAAACTCACCCCAAATGTGCATCTATTTTTCAGGACTCAGAAGACTAGTGATCGGGATCAGTTCGCGCCTGCATGTGAAAAAGTGTCTGTCTGGTTAACACGCCGTTTTCGCGGGCACGGACTCAGATATCACCCACGATATCGGGTTCGGGTCTCGCGGGAGTGGGGTGTTACAACATCAAATGAACATTTCTCAAGAAAATCTTTTCTGATATGGAAGATCAATCAAAACTGTGACCACAGAGCATACCTAGAATTTTCAAGAAAAACACACCATGTCTCTGATACCAATTGTTGGAAATTTAGACCTCTCAAACTCACACCCAAGGATATTTGATAGACAAAAATATCAGAAAATAACAACACAAGAGAATTTACGTGGAAACTCCCAAACCGGAGAAAAATCACGGGCAACAACAAAAAAATCCACTATGTAAAATTTTTTTACAATCACACAATTTTTTCTCTCAAGCAATCCCTTAATATACCAACACACCCATAAGGAAATACCCAAGACAAACTCTCCAACTCTCACCTCAAAGGAGGAATTTAACTAGAGTCAAATTTGTCATACAAATCTTTGACTTTGTTTGGTGCATTAAACAAGGAGGTAGCAACCTCCTTATACAGGCAAGAGTCTTGCCTCAA
This sequence comes from Erythroxylum subrotundum, assembly GCA_027563845.1. Lineage (NCBI taxonomy): Eukaryota > Viridiplantae > Streptophyta > Magnoliopsida > Malpighiales > Erythroxylaceae > Erythroxylum > Erythroxylum subrotundum. The sequence goes on from JAOQMQ010000008.1 coordinate 11,845,576, forward strand.
TTGTTGTCCCCAACCAATATGGGACAACAAAGGAGCCAAACTCAACAATCTCCACCTTGGCAACTTTGGTTGATCCCACAACCATACTTCACCTCAATGAAAATCTCCTGAAAATAACATAACTCTCAATGTAGAGAATTATCATGCTTCACAGCATCATGCTCCACCACAAAAGCATACCCACTCATAATAAACCAATTCCAAGCTTTTTACTTCGGCACATGGCGAAAATAACCTTGCTGAAAAATTATGGTGCAACTCCCATGTTTGGCTTTCCTGGAAGTTCATCAGCCATCGGCATAAATTCCACCACACACCTTGCATTATTGCCAAACCAATGCCCGTGTGCAAACTTGTGGACCCGCTAACAGTAACACATCCTCTATCATGGCAACTTTGGGATTAGGATGTACATGCCCCCCTTTTTAGAGAGCAAGATCATCATCCATGGAGACAATGTTAGCGACATTGTCAGTCTCTCCATTAACTGACCCAGAGCCTCTTGCTGAACCTGCTCCATCTCTCGGACAATTTTTCGAAGCCATATTTCCTGACATTTTTCCTGTGCTCTTCCGCCTTGAAGAATTTTACCGTAGAAATAAATAGTACATCAGGAAAGAGAGGTGGGTCACAACGGACACACTTAAATACCAAGTCTTTCCTTGGATAAAACTTTCCTAGACATGTACTACCACACTACCACACCAATACTCCACCACACCAAATGAACATTTCTCAAGAAAATCTTTTCTGATATGGAAGATCAGTCAAAATTGTGACCACAGAGCATAGTTAGAATTTTCAAGAAAAACACACCTTGTCTCTGATACCAATTGTTGGAAATTTAGACCTCTCAAAGTCACACCCAAGGATATTTGATAGACAAAAATATCAAAAAATAATAACACAAGAGAATTTACGTGGAAACTCCCAAACTTGAGAAAAATCACGAGCAACAACAAAAAAATCCACTATGTAAAAATTTTTTACAATCACAAAATTTTTTCTCTCAACCAATCCCTTAATACACCAACACACCCATAAAGAAACACCCAAGTCAAACTCTCCAACTCTCACCTCAAAGGAGAAATTTAACTAGAGTCAAATTTGTCATACAAATCTTTGACTTTGTTTGGTACATTAAACAAGGAGGTAGCAACCTCCTTATATAGGCAAGAGTCTTGCCTCAATTGTTGTCCCAAACCAATATGGGACAATAAAGGAGCCAAACTCAACAATCTCCACCTTGGCGACTTTCGTTGATCCCACAACCATACTTCACCTCAATGAAAATCTCCTGAAAATAACATAACTCTCAATGTAGAGAATTATCATGCTTCATAGCATCATGCTCCACCATAAAAGCATACCCACTCAGAATAAACCAATTCCAAGCCTTTTACTTCGGCACATGTCAAAAATAACCTTACTGAAAAATTATGGTGCAACTCCCATGTTTGACTTTCCGGGAAGTTCATCAGTCATCGACATAAATTCCACCACACACCTTGCATTAATGTCAAACCAATGCCCGTGTGCAAACTTGTGGACCCGCTAACAGTAACACATCTTCTATCATGGCAACTTTGGGATTAGGATGTGCATGCCCCCTTTTTAGAGAGCAAGATCATCATCCATGGAGACAATGTTATCGACATTGTCAGTCTCCCCATTAATTGACCCAGAGCCTCTTGCCAAACCTGCTCCATCTCTCAGACAATTTTTCGAAGTCATATTTCCTGACATTTTTTCTGTGCTCTTCCGCCTTGATGAATTTTACCGTAGAAATGAATAGTACACCAGGAAAGTTTCCAGGATGGAGAGGTGGGTCACAACGAACACACTTAAATACCAAGTCTTTTCTTGGCCAAAACTTTCCTAGACATGTACTACCACACTACCACACCAAAACTCCACCACACCAAATGAACCTTTCTCAAGAAAATCTTTTCTGATATAAAAGATCAGTCAAAACTGTGACCACAGAGCATACTTAGAATTTTCAAGAAAAACACACCTTGTCTCTTATATCAATTGTTGGGAATTTAGACCTCTCAAACTCACACCCAAGGATATTTGATAGATAAAAATATCAGAAAATAAAACTCAAGAGAATTTTCGTGGAAACTCCCAAACCGGAGAAAAATCACTGGCAACAACACGAAAATTCACTATGTAAATTTTTTTTACAATCACACAATTTTTTCTCTCCACCACATCAAATGAACCTTTCTCAAGAAAATCTTTTCTAATGTGGAAGATCAGTCAAAACTACGACCACAGAGCATACTTAGAATTTTCAAAAAAAACACACCTTGTCTCTGATACCAATTGTTGGAAATTTAGACCTCCAAAACTCACACCCAAGGATATTTTATAGACAAAAATATCAGAAAATAACAACATAAGTGGAAACTCCCAAACCGGAGAAAAGCTATGGGCAACAAGAAGAAAATCGACTATGTGAAAAATTCTTACAATCACACAATTTTTCCTCTCAGCCAATCCCTTAATACACCAACACACCCATAAAGAAATACCCAAGACAAACTCTCCAACTCTCACCTCAAAGGAGGAATTTAACTAGAATCAAATTTGTCATACAAATCTTTGACTTTGTTTGGTGCATTAAATAAGGATGTAGCAACCTCCTTATATAGGGAAGAGTCTTGCCTCAATTGTTGTCCCCAACTACTATGGGACAACAAAGGAGCCAAACTCAACAATCTCCACCTTGGCGACTTTGGTTGATCCCACAACCACACTTCACCTCAATGAAAATCTCCTGAAAATAACATAACTCTCAATATAGAGAATTATCATGCTTCACAGCATCATGCTCCACCATAAAAGCATACCCACTCAGAATAAACCAATTTCAAGCCTTTTACTTCGGCACATGTTGAAAATAACCTTGCTGAAAAATTATGGTGCAACTCCCATGTTTGACTTTCCTGGAAGTTCATCAGCTATCGACATAAATTCCACCACACACCTTGCATTAATGTCAAACCAATGCCCGTGTGCAAACTTATGGACCCGCTAACAGTAACACATCCTCCATCATGGCAACTTTGGAATTAGCGACATACCATGAAGATGTACATGCCCCCCTTTTTAGAGAGCAAGATCATCATCCATAGAGCCAATGTTAGCGACATTGTCAATCTCTCCATTAACTGACCCAGAGCCTCTTGCCGAACCTGCCCCATCTCTCGGACAATTTTTTGAAGCCATATTTCCTGACATTTTTCCTGTGCTCTTTCGCCTTGATGAATTTTACTGTAGAAATGAATAGTACACCAGGAAAGTTTCCAAGAAAGAGAGGTGGGTCACAACGGACACACTTAAATATTAAGTCCTTCCTTGGCCAAAACTTTCTTAGACATGTACTACCATACTACCACACCAAAACTCCACCACACCAAATGAACTTTTTTCAAGAAAATCTTTTCTGATGTGAAAGATCAGTCAAAACTGCGACCACAGAGCATACTTAGAATTTTCAATAAAAACACACCTTCTCTCTTATACCAATTGTTGAAAATTTAGACCTCCCAAACCCATATCCAAGGATATTTGATAGACAAAAATATCAGAAAATAACAACACAAGAGAATTTACGTGGAAACTCCCAAACCGGAGAAAAATCACGGGCAACAAGGAGAAAATCCACTATGTGAAAAATTCTTACAATCACACAATTTTTTCTCTCAACCAATCTCTTAGTACACCAACACACCCACAAAGAAATACCCAAGACAAACTCTCAAACTCTCACCTCAAAGGAAGAATTTAACTAGAGTCAAATTTGTGATACAAATCTTTGACTTTGTTTGGTGCATTAAACAAGGAGGTAGCAACCTCCTTATATAGGCAAGAGTCTTGCCTTAATTGTTGTCCGCAACCAATATAAGACAACAAAGGAGCCAAACTCAACATTTTCTCCATCAAGCACGAACGTTTAAGGATAACTGTAGGTCGGTGGCTACCTTTTATTTACCCAGAAATGGAAGCGATGATGATGAGCTTTGCGAAGCGAAGACAACGAAGAGGAAAGAGTAAAGGGAGGAGAGCTTTTAGGTTTTAATTTTTTGATTTCATATGTTTATGGTTCCAACCGGTTCACCCATAAACTGGCCGGTTCACTCATAAACCGGCCAGTTTTTATACTTGCAAGTTATTAAATGAAACCGAACTGAACAATTAGCCGGTTCATATTATTTTTGGTAAAACGAGACGATTTGATTCGGTTTTTAAAAGACTGCAATTTACAGTTTCCAACTGCTTTCCTTAATAAATTGTGTACATATCAAAAACGTTTATGTCTCATTTACAAATTTATTTTTAAAAACTACAAAAAAATCTTTCAGCTGATACCTTTGAATATCGAAGAGTCAGTTGAATTAGAATAGGTGGCAATCCCAAACTGTTTGACTGTGCTTGTTTGCAATGCTGGAGGAGCTGGTGATGTTGTTAACGTCAAGATTAAGGGGTTCTTATAAATGTTGGGGGTTAGATGTGGTGATATTAATATGAATAAGGGGTTCTTAAGGTGTTTATATTTTCCACCGTATTAAGAATTCATCACCATTTGACTATTTTCCTGTCTTCCAAGTTCCTTACCTTTGTTCTTCTGAATCTTTTCCCCCTCTCTATTTGAACGTTCTTATGTCGCCTACTTCAATAGGATGGTCTTCTTTTAACTTCAATACTCACGGATCCTCCGGTCGTAATTTACTTGCAAGTTTTCAGAAACAGTAGTAACGCATCTAACTCCAAGCAATTCTGATCGTTGGCCTAACCTCTTGGAGTTAACTAGCAAGCCTCGGCGAAGTCTCATGACCACGACTTCTTATCTTTTCTATCCAAGAGGCCCACAGGGGGATGGCATTGCACTTGTAGAGCTTATGCGTACAGCCTTTCAAGGAATGACTTCCACCAGGAGGATAAAAGACAAAAGAAGATTCAAGTACATCTATAAATAGACAACTATTCTTATGGGTACTAGCAAAGAGGTCAAAAACAAGCATCCAAACGATGAAAATATTCAAGGTGTCTTCCTATTGTTTTGATACTTGAACCAATAATAAATCAGACACAACAAGCATACTGTATGAAATATGCAGGAGCATTTAGTTCAAAAGGAAAAGGCAGTTATCTTGGTAAATTTATATGTACAATATTCTTCAGAAATAAGTTGGTTTGACACAATCTGGACTTGCTAGTTTGAGGGACTTCAAATCATTCCTCTCTCTAGGGATGCTAATGAACGGTGAGACAAATAGTGTACATTCAATTAACTTGGAGCTTCTCTCCTCTTGTGGGCCAGCAGAACTCGGCTCTTCACTTCCAATCAAGAACATCTAATAGCCACAAAACCTGCTCCCTGGAGTTTGCAGCATCACAGAAATCCAACTCAATTCCAAAAACATCAATGACACCCTCAGTCCCATCGTCAATGAAGAGTAAGGAAATCCATGCTCGAATTGATGGAATAAAAGGGTGTTGTGGAGAGAAGTTAAGAAAATCAAACGCCAAAGCTCTGAAGGATGTACGATCGATATAATCAAACAAAGATTTACTAATTATGCATGCAACCTTATTTGTATCCTTGCGTCCCGCAAGCACTGAAACACTCACATTCTGACTCAAAGGAATTCTGCACCTAGGCTCAAGAGGTAAAGTCATCTTATATTCATCACCTTCGAGGTGATATTTAAGCCTGTCACAAGTTCCAGGAGGTGTGATTTTAATTCCTGCCTCCAAGACTGGGCCAGGAACCACCTCTGAGAATATCAATTTATCATCACTCCAAATGTCGATGAAGAATTCCAAAACATCAAGGGAAAGTCTGGGAGGAAGCAGACTTTGATGATTCTTGCGTTTATAGAAAGTTTTATAGAGCTTGTGGTAAGTTAAAGTCGAAGGATTTGGTCTCTTGCAAATGGAAGGCCACCTCTTTGCACATGCGCACTTCCATAAGTAATCATCTTGGGCTATATCTCTCCATTGCTTGCATACAACCATGCAAGAAGCAAGGTCTACACCATCTAGTAAGGGAAAAACAGCTTTCAGAACTTCCTCGTTTGACATCTTCAGATAGCTAAATGTGATAGCAGATGTACGCAGCAATCATTTGAAGCAATGGGCAGATTAGGGGCAATAGAGTATAATCAATCCCTGTAAGAAAAAAAATATTGAGGAAGAATGTAGATTCAGAAAAAGGTAGCCAACAATATTTATCTGAAACTCAATAGTTAACTGGTGGCAATAGGAACGAGTTTTTTGAGCTCGTATGCTATAAAAGCCAGAATCGGATCTTACAAACTTCAAATGCAATCAAATAAAATCCTAGTCTATACAATACTACTCACTATTTCTCATCCAAAGTCTATCTGGTCATTACCACACAACATATATGATTCTCGGTTATCACCAAGGCTGCTGCAATCTTTATTTTGCACCTAATAATAATATAACAGAAAGCGGAGAAAGGGTATTGTTGATTCAGCTATGATTGGACAAAAAAATGAAAAAAAAAAATCTCATTATATTCTTTTGCTCAAGAGCATCGAACATCAGCTCAGATTACAATAGCCTCATCATACTTCTAGGTAATACTTAAAAACTCCCAAATAGCACCACCGCATTGGTGCCTGGTCAAGAACAGCATCAAAGTTTACAGGGTGAAAAGGATAAAACAAACACAATGAAATCACAAACAAATAATCATTAACACAACAAACAATATCTAAAACATCTTCCCACAAAATCTACACCAAGATCGACCAATTAACTTCCCCAAAGTCAAACGCATCGTCAAACTTGTAATTTTGACCACCTACCCGACCGAACACCCAAATCGCTAATACATTAAATTCTAGAAACTTAAGGAGTAAGCCCCAAAACTTTTTCAACTACACATTCATAAAGGGATCGTCCATTTGACAAGCACTACTAAGCGAAAACCAAAACACCAAGAAAAGTCTCATCAGGCCAATTCATTAGGAATATCAAGTTTCTAATCTTATAAACCAATCATTAAGAAAAAGGGAAACAGAGTAAACCCACCATCCAGACGAAGAAAAGACAGAAACTTAGAAGATAACTATTAAAACTGAAATCAGAAACAGAATATAAGAGAAGATCAAATGAGCATAGGCTAAAAGATTAAAAGGGTACCGGGTTTTCTTCGTTGTGGAACAAAGCAAGCCCTTGTTAGAGTTGAAAATGAAAACCAGAAGATGAGATCTTCGTTGGTTTTGCACAGCGAGAGAAAGAACCGAAAGGTGTTGAAATGTCAGGTTTTGTGATGGGAAATCAGAGATAATAAAGCCGATTTAGTACCTAAAAGAAAAAAAAATCCATTTTGTTGAATTAATATTTGTTTACAAATATTAAAGATAAGACCCTCAGGCCTCAACTTTAGGGATGAAGAAAATTCGCCAAAAGTCTAGGAGGTCACCTTTGAAATGGTAAGGATGGAGACCACAGGGATTATATGGATCAAAATGATTTTGAAGCAAATTTAACAATAAGTGGGACGAAAATCAATAATTTAAAAGTTTAACAGATTAGCTAGTTTAATTGTAAAAATTTGTCTAATTTTTCAGTTAGGTTTTTTACTTTCTAATTCGATTTATTTTAATAATTGTAAAAATTTGTCTAACTTTTCAGTTAGTTTTTTTTTCTAATTCGATTTATTTTAATAATTTTTGTTATTAAAAATCGATTAATTTATTAATTAATTGGTCAATTTTTATTAATTAATAAGTTCTTATAAACTAAAATAAATAAATTAATATTCATTTAATAATTTTTAATTAAAATTTAAATTTTTCGATAATAAAAAAATCTTTTTTAATTATATTTTAAATTCTTTAAATTTATTTATTTTTTAACCAACAAAATTAAGAAACTAATAAATTCAAATTCATAAGGTATCGATGAAGAATATATATATGTCTGTGTGTGTTTTTTTTTTCAACAAATTCTTTTATTGTTTTTTGTTCTCTTTTTTTTTAACTTTCTCTTGTCGTTATGTTGAGCTTGGGTTCCTTTTTACGTTGAAAAATTCATGTTTTAGCCCACTATGTTAATTAATTGGGCTTATTTGGTGTTTATTTTTAAGGCCCGATAAGCCCACTTTTGTTGGCTTATAGTAGCCAGCTTCTTCTTCAACAAATGGTGTCAACAAAAAGCCAAAAAAAAAAAGAACAAAGAGTAGAGAAGTTGCAGGGGGCACTTTTTAGACGAGATGTTTCACTTTTCTTCTCGATCCGCACTTATCTACTATTGGATCGAGCTGAAAATTTAGGAGTGTATTCCTAGGATAGTCATCTACATTCTGAACGTTCATTTTTTCATTTGAATTGCGATTGGAGCCTCAAAACATTAACACATTTTTTAGTGATTTCTCTCCTTTTATGTTCCTAATAATATTATCTTGTGTAACTGCTTATTCTTCTTGTTGATGCTAATTTTGTGTCTTTGAGAAGAGAATATTTACACACAATTTGATTTCGTGGAGCTAATTTTTAGACCAGAGATCCCGTGATGTTTACTCCTTATATAAAGGGATTTTCCAAGCTAAAAATTATGGTGTCTTTATTTATGTTTGATTTATTGTTATTGTTGGTGAATTGTTGCTAGTATTTATTTACCCCTATTATTCAATAGATTTGGAAATTTTTGATATTGTGTTTACACTTCTGCAAAATTTTGTAATACCGATTTTTTCCTAACACATTAGTACCAGAGCATTAGTTGATTTAATCCTTTTGGTCTATTTGAATTATGGAGGTTAATACTAGTAGAATGGTTTGTTTGAATGGAGCCAATTACCATAAATGGAAGGGTAAGATGAAACATTTGTTATTCGTGAAAAAGATGTGTTTGCCTGTGTTTGCCACTAATAAACCTGAGTCTATGTTTGATGAGGACTGGGAATTTGAACATCAGTAAGTATGTGGTTATATTAGATAATGCATAGAAGATAATGTTCTTAATCACATTGTTAATGATACACATGCTAGAACTCTATGGGATAAGCTTGAGAAACTTTATGCATCGAAGACAGGAAATAACAAATTATTTATACTCAAGCAGTTGATGAACATGTAATATAAGGAGGGCGGTGTTATTTCTATTATTTGAATGATTTTTAGGATGTTATTGATCGAATATAAGATTTGATGATGAGATACAGGGACTTTGGTTGCTTAATACTTTACTTGATTCTTGGGAAACTTTTCATGTTTCACTGACCAATTTTGCTCTTAATGGTGTGGTAACCATAGAATATGCGAAGAGTGGTGTTTTGAATAAGGAAGTGAGAAGATCTCAGGGCTCTTCTACATTATCTTCACAATCTGATGTTTTGATTATAGAAGAGAGAGGGAGAAACAAATTCAGAGGTCAGAAAGGTTGAGAGAAAAGTAGAAGCAAGTTAAGGTCCAAGTACAAAAATTTTGTATGTGATCAAGAAATATTGCTTTAAGCTGAAAAAGGAAATGAGACAGAAAAAGAAGGACAGTGTTGATCAGAACCGTGTTGCTAGTGCCATTGATGGTGATCTCTTTATGCTTATAATAAAAATGTCATTAATTTGGTATGTCATAAGACTAATTGGGTTGTAGATACTGGTGCTTCTTATCATGTCAGGCCAAGAAAGGAATTCTTCACTTCTTATACTCCTGGAGATTTTAGGATATTGAAGATTGGAAATGGTGGCAAGATAAGTGTGATTGGCACTGAAATAGTTTGTTTGGAAACTAATAATTGTTCAAGGTTAGTTTTTAAAAATGTCAAACATACACCAGGAATTCGCTTGAATTTGATATCTGTAGGAAAACCTCGATGAAGATGGTTATTGCAATGTCTTTAACAATGGACATTGGAAACTTACAAAAGGTTCAATAGTTGTAGAGAGTGATACTACATCAGAATTGTGGCATAGAAGACTGAGTCATATGAGGGAGAAGGGGATTAATTGGCTAAGAAAAATTGCTTCAATGGGTTAAGGAAGCTAGGTTGAACAAGTGTGTTCATTGCTTAGCTGGGAAACAAAGAATAGTTTCTTTTAAAAGTCATCCTTCTTCAAGAAAGTTTGATTTACCGGAATTGGTTTACTCAGATGTTTGTGGTCCTTTGAAGGTAAGATCACATGGTGGTGCATTGTATTTTGTGACATTTGTTGATGATCATTCTAGGAAGCTTTGGCTCTATGCTTTAAAGACCAAAGATCATTTTTTAAGAAATTTAAAGAATTTAATGCCTTAGTTGAAAGACAAACTGACAAGAAATTGAAATGCATCCGTACTGATAATGGGGGTGAATAATGTGGACCATTTGATAACTATTATAGAGAGCAAGGTATTAGACATCAGAAAACTCCTCCGAAGACTCCTCAGTTGAATGGTTTAACAGAAAGGGTTAGGTAATTACTTACAGAAACAAAGATGCCAAATTCCTTTTGGGCTGAAGCACTTTGCATAGTTGCTCATATTATCAATTTGTCACCCACTATTGCTTTGGATGGTGATGTTCTTGATAGAGTTTGGTTTGACAAGGATGTTTCCTATGATCACTTGAGAGTTTTTAGTTGCAAAGCATTTGTGCATGCTCCTAAGGATGAGAGGTCGAAACTAGATTTTAAGACTAGGCAATGTATCTTTATTGGTTATGGTCAGGATGAGTTTGGTTATCGATTGTATGATCTAATTGAGAAGAAACTTATCAGAAGTCGTGATGTAGTGTTTTTTAAAGACCAGACTATTAAGGATATTGAGAAGACAGAGAGAAGAGATTCTCAGAGTAATGATAGCTTGGTTGATGTTGAGCCTGTTGGATCGCGTACGGTCCGAGTATTCACAATACGCTGCGGAAAAGACCATACAAGAACATCACGTATAATCGAA
>JAOQMQ010000008.1:11859355-11878238 GCA_027563845.1 Erythroxylum subrotundum
GTAAAATAATAATTTATATATAAATAATTTAGTAGATGTTAAAGATTGCGTAGGCAAAATTTTAATAATTTAAAAGTTATATTAGTAAAATAATAATTTATATATAAATAATTTAGTAGATGTTAAAGATTGCGTAGGCAAAATTTTAATAATTTAAAAGTACTTTTAAATGATAAATAAGGTTTAATTAAAAAACCTCAAACTTTACTTAATTTTGTAACCATAGTTTGAATTTAAAAAAGTATCAATTAAATATTCAAACTTCCAATTTTTTACAATTATAACTCGATGTTATTAACATTGCTTGCCACATAAGACAAATAACCTTAACACTTATGTACGTCATACTTAGTTAAATTGATTGATTAAATTGTTTAACTAAACAACATATATTCAGTTTTTAGGAAATACTGAAACTTTTTAGGAAATAATATACTTTACCACAATTACTCAAGTAATAATGTAAAGTCATTAACTAATAACATAAAAATAACGAAATGCATTTTTTAATATGACTAGATCAATCTTTTTGAAAACAAATTGGCGTATGACAATTTACTATGACATATTATAGCAAAAATTGAATGTTACATACCAAAAAGATTGATCTCCTCAATTTCCTCAAATAGAGGTTGACTAATATCATTTTAAGAGACTCTTCATGACTTTTATTACTGCATTTCAGTAACCGAAATCTTGAATAGAAGGAAGAAACAGAATAGAACAAATTATAATTAAATTTCCATTTTTCAAGTTTCAAGAAAGCAAGAAGCGAAGTTCAACTAGCTTGGTCTCGCTTTACTATTAGAAATAAAAACTCAATGCTTTACCAATTTTAACTTTGGTTGAAATTTGAAAAATGTCCTAAGATAAGGTGGCAAAGTGGTACATGGCTTAGGTCAATACCTAGAAATTGTAATCCTCTTGTGCCAAATATCAATGTTGTTGGAAAAATTGGGTAATTTTTTCCTCTAAGGTAAACAACTAGTGAAATGAACCGATTCAGTAATACCTAAGAAAGACCGTCAAAGGACTCTTAAGACAGTTTTACCATTTCACGTAAAGTCCCAGGAAAAGGCGGAAGGGTCACAAACGGTCCACTTAAAACCTGGCCTCCTAAACAGAAATTACGTGCATGGTGTATTTATCACAACTTTACCCGTGTACATACACGAATAGTAAATACACCCAAATAAATTGAACACAACACTATAAATAACTCCTCCCCCTCTTATACTATATCTATCCCAAAATTTGATGTATACTTAAAATTTATACACATATGAAATTTAATATTCTCTTCTTAATATGGGATAGAAATTTGGTCATCAAAGTTAAGATAAAATGCTCTCGTATCGGATACCGGTTGAATTTAATAGCCTGAAAAATAATAACGAAAATAAAGATAAGACAAAAATAAATAGGACATAACACAAAGATTTACATGGTCTAGTCAATGTGACCTACGTCCATGGCCGGAAGGTGAGCAATTTTACTAATATGTGGAGAATATATACAAGTACAAAAGCTGGAACAAAAGATTTTCAACAACTCATAAATATACAGAGAGGATATGAGGATTTCAGAAAGGAAAAAGTGGTTTGTTTTGTGCTTGTGTTGAAGCCTCAACATTTCCTCTATTTATAGCAATATTTGAGAGCATCCGTCCAAGCTCAACTCTCTCAAATTTTCAAACCTCTGTGATCTTCGCACAGACAAAATCCATCCAAAGCATGCTTGAAGATTTTAACCATGTTAGGTGCATCCTTATTTGACTTATAACAAGCAGTCATTGATGTTTAACATGCAGCCACCCAATCTTGACTCTTGTGTGGGACCAAGGCATGCATGCAACAAATCTCCACCTTGATTTGGTCCCGAACAATTAATGATCTACTCCACCTTCTCCGACAATGCCCTAAAAGGGCTATATCACCAACCATAAACGTCAATCAAATCTAAACACTGCTTGAACTTGTAAACTGGAAGAACCTTCGTAAACATGTCAGCAGGATTGTCCTTAGAGTTAATCTTCTGAATAAAGACATTCTTCTCAGCAATAGTATCCGAATGAAATGATACTTCACATCAATATGCTTCGTTCTCTCATGATACATATGATCTTTCGTCAAATGAATAGCACTCTAGCTGTCACAATAAACAGTAGTAACCTCTTGATGAAGGGATAACTCGCCAAGTAAACCTCTAAACCATAATGCTTCTTTGATAACCTCAGTAACTACCATATATTCTACTTCAGTAGTAGATAAAGCCACTACATGTTGTAGAGTAGCTTTCCAGCTAATGGCATAACCTCTAATGCAAAATACATAACCTGTCAGAGACCTGCGTCTGTCGAGATCACCGGTATAATCTGAATCTACAAAACCAACCAAAGTGTTGCTGGTTCTACCAAACTTCAAACTAAAATTTGAAGTGCCCTTCAAGTATCTGAGAATCCATTTCAACACTAAGGACAATCTTACTGACATGTTTACAAAAGTTCTTCCAGTTTACAAGTTCAAGCAGTGCTTAGACTTGACTGTTGTTTATAGTTGGTGATATAACCCTTTTAAGACATTGTCGGAGAAGGTGGAGTAGATCACTAATTATTCGGGATCAAAGTCAAGGTGGAGATTTGTTGCATGCATGCCTTGGTCTCACACAAGAGTCAAAAATGGGTAGCTGCATGTTAAACATCAATAGCTGCTTGTTATAAGTCAAATAAGAATGCACCTAACATGGCTAAAATCTTCAAGCATGCTTTGGATGGATTTTGCCTTTGCGAAGATCACGGAAGTTTGAAAATTTGAGAGAGTTGAGCTTGGACGGATGCTCTCAAATATTGCTATAAATAGAGGAAATGTTGAGGCTTCAACACAAGCACAAAACAAACCACTTTTTCCTTTCTGAAATCCTCCTATTCTCTCTGTATATTTATGAGTTGTTGAAAACCTTTTATTCCAGCTTTTGTATTTGTATACATTCTCCACATATTAATAAAATTGCTCACTCTCCGGCCGTGGACGTAAGTCACATTGACCGAACCACGTAAATCTTTATGTTCTGTCCCATTTATTTTTGTCTATTTTTACTTTCGTTATTATTTTTCGGGCTATTAAATTCAACCAATATCTGATCCGAGGGCATTTTATCTTAACAAACTAGTATCATTTTATCTTAACAAACTGGTATCAGTTGTTTTTTGACTTTGATGACCCAATTTCTATCTCATATTAAGAAGAGAATATTAAATTTGATATGTGTATAAATTTTAAGTATACATCAAATTTTGGGATGGATATATTATAGGAGGGGAAGGAGTTATTTTATAACTTTAAAAACTCCTCCCATCCTCATCTCTTCCCAATATGAGATAGAAATTGGGCCATCAAAATCAAAAAACAAAATATGTTACAACTTAACCAAAACCAGTTCTAGCCTAGAATTCACTTCATCGTCTATTTGTCAGATGTAAGGTCCCGGTTCCAAAGTTACAAATGCATCAAACGGAGTTTATCTGTTAACATCAGGGAACAAATTATGGACTAAAATCTGCACTTAAGGTACACAATAGAGTTTTCGAGGATGCAACATTACAAGCATCTCTGAATTCCTACATGCCTGTCAAAAATGGCTGCCTTGTGAGTACTCTTCTTAAGAGTTGAGACCCAACAGAACAAATTTGGAAACGCAATTCAAACGCCATGCAGGTCACTTCAAACTACTCTTCAAATTCACCCGACTTTAGACAAGTCACTTGGGGGTTGCAATTTCAAGCTCCTCCGAAGAAAATCAGACAACTTTGAACTTGCTGCACGCCCTCGGTCTAAACATTTGAAATAGTCCTCAACTATGAAACAAAATTTTTAAAAGAAACATATCAGCCTGGAATAGAACTTTTGAATCCTTGAACCCTGAGAATAGCAGACATGGAATGTATTATAGTTTACTATTTTAACCATCCTGCAATGATTCCGAAACTTCCCACTGGAAAAGAAAAGATCCCAAGTTAATGATTGACTTGATCCAATAAGATGGCAATAGTAACTAATATCCTTCTAAAGGTCAGAAGAATTATAATCTGTAGTCGCATGGGAACCAAAATCTACATGTAAGCATTTGGCAATCAATTTGATGTTTCTAAACGATTCAACAACTTACATTTTCAACCTTGCAAATCCAAAACCTTTTAGATGTTATTCAAGAAAAGAATATTCAAGAAATTTTCATGGAGTTAGCCTATTGGATATACAATTACATACATGTAAACTAACAACTCTTCCAAGCCTGTCTATTTGATTTAAGAGGGCTTATAATTGATGTAGATTAATGACTTCCTAGTACGTTATGGAAATGCTAAAATTTACATGCTTCATCAGAAAAGAGGAAGCAATAGAAGAGTTTTGGTTAAAAGCTCTTATAAACATATCATCAGCAATTCTAATATCATGTTAAAATCATTTATGGTAAAGCTCCATAGTTGAAAGTACTTCACTTCAAAGTAAGGGTTAATCAAATACACCCTTAAGAGGAACTTTTGCTCTTCGAAGAAATGTTATAGGAATATTCATCAACCAAAATATCCATACAAGAGGATATTAAAACTTGGTAAGAAAATGCAACCAAAAAAATAAAAAAATTCAATAAAGAATTGTCATACTACTCTCGTCTTCAAGTAGAAAAGGAATATATAGTAATGGGTAGGAGGAAGCAATTATCAGTTGCATAAATCATGTATTGAAAAGGATCAGAATGCCCGTTTCACTAACTCCATAAAAGTTTACAAAATAGTGATCATAAAAAAGCACAGGGACATCCTATTCATTTTGATGATCTTCATAAATCCAACCTGATTATGTTTCATTTACAAACAAGAGGGAAAATCCTCAATGCGGCTTCTTTTAGGAGTTTGATTTCAGAACAGACGGCACTACTGGTGAGGAACTACGGTAAGCCCTCAATTCCAGGGTTCTACAATATATCCAAAGCAACACATAGCTAAGATGTTTGTACCTGATATTACT
Organism: Erythroxylum subrotundum; assembly: GCA_027563845.1. NCBI lineage: Eukaryota > Viridiplantae > Streptophyta > Magnoliopsida > Malpighiales > Erythroxylaceae > Erythroxylum > Erythroxylum subrotundum. The sequence goes on from JAOQMQ010000008.1 coordinate 11,864,383, forward strand.
CCTTGGGTAACGGAGGTAATAATCCCATGTTCCATTAATTCACCTTTCGCAACTGATCCTTCTGTTAGAGCAGATAGGACTGAATTTGGGAAGACTAAATGTGCAAATCCCTTCATCTTCTGTCAAAACAAGACATGATAGAAGTATGGTAAGGAACAGGTGGTATAACTGACGAATTATAAACATAATTGATATATCTACAAAACGATATCCAGATATAGATGCAGGATTAAGATATTATCAGCGACAGTAATATAGACATCTGCAATTAACTTCACATGATAGATTATGAGTTCAAAAAAGAATTATGCTATAACCTGCTGTTCCGATTTGTTGGGATCCAGTATAACATGTCCATCTTTGGCCAAACAACAACAAATTGCAACTGCATGGGGTACACTCATATTAACAGAGTATCAAATAACTAGGTAGATAAGAGTAAGTCTACATTACCAGCAAGATGCTTCAAAGGGATTCCAGCATCTACAAGGGCAGCACATGCTGCATTTATGGCACATACAAGAAGCTAAAGAAGTCCAGTCAAGAAAAGATCTTATGAAACAAAATGACCGAGGAAAAATTTACAAAGGAATAGGCTTTGGCTGGCATAGAGTTCACTGCTTGAAGAGAAATTGGAAAAAGAAAGCATGAACATATTCTTTTCAAATAAAGTGAGGGAAAATATACTTCGTCAAACCATCCACAACAGCTAAAAGAATATACATTGTCATTAACAAGCTATATGGCAAAAACTAAGCGTGACAGAATTGCATAAAACAAGAAGAGAGATGCCAAATATTTTTTCAGTCCTGAAAGCCATAATGATGTTTTCATAGTTTCGAAGAGGTTATTTCATTTTTGAGTTGTGACTTCAGAAAATCATCAGATGGGAAATGCCGATACATTCTGATAAAAAATAATCAAAATAAGAAGTCTGTTTATAACATCTCTCCTTTCAATTAATGCTTTCTCAAGATAACACATAAAAAAATTTTAAAGTCAAGGACAAGAAAACATGATCAAATGTGTAAAGGTTAAAATAAAGGTCAGTAAATGCTTATCACACTGCATATTATTCTATCATGACTTGTCTTATAACACCATTTTAAGCTACATTTCCACCAAATCTGTCCTGATAAAGAAATTGAGGGGAGTGTAGGTCCCACAAACAAAGACCACAAAGCAAATATGAAGCAGTAGAGAGGGATATTGTTTCCCACAAAAAGAAAAATAAACAAAAAAATGGAAAGAAGGCTAGTAATTATGAGCATTAGCTGATCCTATCAAAGGCATGCCTCATGGAGGTCATAAACAATATAAAGGATACAGCACCATCGTCATTGACAACCTGCACAGCAAATAGAAACAGAACATAATTATGATGTACAAATCCTACACTAAGACATTAATGAGACAAGAATCCTATAGTAAACCTAAGTGCTACTAATTATGTGATACAATTCCTGACTACTTACGAAATCTAAGCTTGATGCAAATGTTACATGCATGGTACCATGCTAGATATGTATTCTGGCAGAATCATCATGACCATGTGAGATCAATCTTGATTTAGTTCGAACGGAAAGCCAAAAGTAGAAATTAGAATAAATGAAACTATGAGAAATGTTATTGACATTGTTATTCTCTTGGCATATGTATAAGCTTATATGACTATTGCAACTAGTTGCCTCACTGCAGCTCTTGCTTGACCAATGCTGCAAAACTGAAGGCCATTGATGAAATGGTTCTGCCATTGGAAAGAGAAATTGTATACAACCATGAAATCACTGTTCATCTCTAAAATATACCCTCTTAATCTCATATAAACTTTTTTAGTGTTGACACTCCAAGTTATAGAACAACATGCTCACATATCAAATACTGCACATTTGAGGACATGGCGAATGATTACAAGTAATTATTTTGGGTGGTACTGTTGAGAGCATTATCTCTGTGCTCTTTACAAATAGTATGGAACAAGCACACTGACCTGAATTATTACTGATGTTGTCGTATTTGGGTTGATAGTCAAAATGCAAATGCTTTGCAAAGTCCTCTTCAAAATCATTTCGTATTCCTTTTCCGCTTTACCTAAACAGATAGGAATTTGACGTAAAATTAAAAGGAAAATCTAGATAAGCAGGTAAATTTCCCTTACAAACTAAGGGCGGAAGATGAAGCCAAATCATCCCAAATCAAATCAACTGCAAACCAAAGGTTTAAATTGTGTATCATGTTTAGCATAATACTTATTCAAATATTCTTTCCTTACAGCATATTTATCAAACTGTATGGACAAAATTTCTGCAACTTGAAAGCAACAATCAAAACAAAGACCAAAGGAGCACAAAAGTTTACCAATCTGTCCTGTTTCAGGCTTCCAAATGACTTCAATGCAAGCCTTCTCAGGATTTTCATTCTTCTTTGTTCCAGCTTTAGGCCCATAAACGGCAGCTAGCACTTTTGTGTCCCCTAAATCCAATTAACCAAATCACCACATAAATTGAAGGCATTGTAGGTACTAATACGGTTATAGCAAATAAGATCAACAATAAAAAATGAGAGCAAAAATTAATAAATTTGAAACCAGAAACAAGAACAAAAGATAAATAAATATTACTTTAACAACAGATTGACAGAGAGAGTAACCTTGACACCAACTGGCAGAACCATGTGCACGGTGGAGGATACTGCGAGAGCAAGCAAGAGGTCTCAACTGATTTGGAGTACGGCCATCATCCCTATCATTCTCCATAACTTCACTCTATTAGATCCACGTAAGACACCAAATCCAGTTAGATTACAGTTTGAACTATATTTACGCTTCATGGATGGTAAGCATCAACTAAACAAAAAACCAAACAAAATAAAAAACTGCTTTTACAAGGAGATTTTTCACAATTGCATATATTCTCTTTGTTAAGGATAAAAATTTTACGTTAACCATTAAAGAAAAGATTATGACTGTACACATAAGGAGATGTGATTTTTCAGATCAAGTACCCAAAGTGTTGTGACGTGCTTTTGGGTCAACATATCCCAACAAGTGCACTACTACTCCTGCAGTGTTTTAAATGGCGGACTGCTACCGCTATAGCAGGCGCAATATAGCAGTAGCAGTCCGAGCCGTTACGCCATTACCCCACGATTGTGCGGTAATTCTGTTTCACAGTTGTGGCCGTAAATCTGTTTGCAATCAAAATGATCCGCAGCTCCCTTTTGTTGCAGTCTAGTTCCAGAGCATTCAAAATGGTCTGCAACTCCGTTTCGTGGCAGTACAGATATAGATATAGATATAAGGGAGCTTTGAAATTGAAGGAAGAAACACAGGGGGTTCTGAGATTGAAGGAAGAAAAACATGGAAACGAAAACTAACGCTATAATGTAAAGATTAAACAACTTCGCTTAGAAAAGAAGTATGAATTTCGGTAAGATGATCAGCAAACTAAAGTAGTATTTGCTTTTGAAGAATTTTTTATTTCCAGAGTCGAGCTAGAACACAAAAACAAGTGGAAAAAAACAGATATTTGAAAGAAGAAATCATAAACTCAAAACCAGTAACATACACAATATACGGAACAAAGAAAGACGAGCTCATACATACTTGACTGAAAAATAAACACGAGCTCATCTATAACATTATCAGGCCAGAGAAACATCACGCAAAAAGTAACGCAACAACCAATGACGAACCTTAGATTCTTTAACCTTTCAAATGGTCGAGACTCGACTATTTCCGGATCGAGAAGAAACTACAATGGGCCTTAAACAGGATACCGCAGAGAAGAAAGACGAAAAAGAAGTGTCAAAAGAAAGTAGAACCAGAGACGAAGATGTGTTTTATTTAGGGCAATTTTTTATATTTTTATTTGGGCCTGTATTTCTGTTTAAGCGAAAAAAAAAGTGGGCCGAATTTATCTCCGCCAATTTTGTTTCTTTCCGGTCGAAAGCTAATTGGAAGACCGAGGTGACTAGAGATGGAAATAGGTCGGGTCGAACTCTGGCCAAATCCCAGGCTATTAGGACCCAATCAAGCCTGAGACCCTATCAGGCTCGAGGCAACAAACTCGAGCTCGCCCTGACTAAGCCAACTTAAATTATTTAAATTAAAATATAAAACGATGTTGTTTTCAACAAAGCGATTTCTTTTTGCTTATAAGGGTAGAGTCACGAACTCGAGTTAGGGCTTAGAAATTTTGAGCCCAAGGCCTGATCAACCTTGACATAGCCCGTTGACTTCGGACTAGGGCCAAGCCTAGTTGCCATCTATAGACATGAAAAACATAATTAGAAAATCGACACTCCATATAAAATAGTATTAATGATATAAATATAATATTTTAGAATAGGATAAAAATAGTATTAAAGAAAATCATCATCAATTTACTTAAAATTTAACCTTTAAATTCTTTTTAAGTAAATATAAATATAAATTAAATTAAAACAAATTTAGGAACTATTGTTTCTCTTCATTTTTTTATATTTCTTGTTTAATAATTTTTAAAGAATTTTATTAATAAAACATGTTTGTTTTAATATGTTGTATTTTCTTATTTTAAAAATAAAAAATAATTTTACAAAAACACGAACTTTTTATTTTTTTAAAATTTAAAGAAATTTGTATTAACAATACTAACAATAGTGAAAACTATTACAATATTGTAATGAGTTCAGTTAGTAGGCTCTTGCCTAGCTACAAATACCAATTACAAACAATTGAGGAAAGAAGAAAATAGGAAGAGATCACAACGGAATGGAGATCAGTTCAAATGTGCCATTTGCTTTTGATATCGGGGTGAGGACGTGTTTCATTCTTTTGGCAATAATTACAACTCTTATCTAGTTTATATTATGATCCATAACTTGATATTTATCTTCAACAGTGCCCTTGTACAGCCTGTTGTTCCTTTCTTTCCACAATAAATAAATGGTGGTTACAAAAGCAGTTTTGATGAGAATAACATTCAGTTGTCCCGATCTAGTTAAAGAAACCAAGTCTATTAAGAGTTTGCTCCCAATATAATGTTTGCATAGCTATTCCTAGCAATTGTTGGATGCGGCCCCGTACCACTTTAGAGTAGTTGCAATTAAAGAATAGACGATTTTGATCTTCCTCAAGCATTCTACACAGTTCACAAATAGAATCATGTTGGCCATACCATCTGTTCTTTGTCTGTAGTTTATTTTTGAGCACAAGCCATGTGATAATGGAAGCTTTCATGTTGAGATAGTTTTTCCAAAGGAGATTATGCCAAGCAACATCAGTAGATACACTATTGAAAAGTAAATGACAGGAAGCAATAGTGAAGACCCTGCGAGTTTGGGGTCCAGATGAAGGTATCTGCACTACTTAGGTCACAGAGAGTAGGAAGAAGTGGCTCTAAAGCATGAAATCCTCTAAAGCTGCCATGCCATGCTCCATTAAGAATGATGCCAGAGACTTTAGAGGAGGCAAGTAGCCTGCTTTGCAACTGATTGAGTTCAGATCTACGAAGAAGTGGACTAACATTTGTTCGATTATCAATCCAAAGCAATGTGTTTCCCCACTACCAATCTTATGTTTGATGAAGGGGTAAATGAAGCTTCTAAGCTGCAATAAATAATTGAAGATCCAAGAGAATTGAGTGGAAGGTAAGACTTGCCAAAAACTAGCATTTTTTATGTGAACTTCATGCATCCATTTAATCTATAAAGCTCCCCTATCTATAAAAAGTCTCTAGAGTCTATGTCATAAGAACACCTTCTACATAATAGAGATGAATAATGCCCAAGCCCCCTTATTTCTTAAGATTAGTGACCTCACTCCCCTTAACCTTCACTTTCTTATCATTCTCGGAGTTACCCGACCAAAGAAATGTTTTAAAGATTCTGTCCATCTCCTTCGTTACTCTCTTAGGCAAAATAATGTGATCAAACCAATGCAAATGCATGCTATTTAGAACAAAGATGATCAAAGTCAGTCTAGCTGCATAAGAAAGGTCACGGTTTTGCCATGCATTAATCTTACCTTTGAGCTTTCCAAGAAGAGGGATGCTGTCAGAAAATTTAGGTTTAGAGGAGGTAATATATACTCCTAAGTATTTGAAAGAAGGAGGATGTAAGCATATACTAATCATTCTACTAATTAGCTCCTTGTCTCTAACATCTTTAGACAGGTACAAGTTACTCTTCTTAAAATTTATCCTTAAACCAAAACATTTGGAAAAGAGTTCTAAAATCTATAGCAGTAGGTTGATAGATATAAGTTCTGCTCCACAAAAAAGGAGAAGATCATTTGCAAATAAGAGGTGGGTAAGTCTGTTTTCTACACATCTATGATGGAAATTGAAGTTATCATTGGAAGTAATAAGCTTTGTTAATAATCTGGACAGGCCGCCGTCCATAACTATAGTGAATAGGTAGGGGGATATGGGATCCCCCTACTGCCTTATGCCTTTTACATTCCGAAAGGGTGTGGAGGGCAGGCCATTGATTAAGACATTAAAGGAGGCAGAAGAGATATAGGTCATAATCCACTTCATAAACATATCAGGGGAGTCTATAGCTTCTAAACAGGCTTTTATGAATCTCCAACTGAGGGTGTCAAAAGCTTTATAAAAATCGATCTTCAGTAAGCAATAGTTTTTTTTATCGGATTCATATTCTCTAATCAGCTTTTGAATAAGTAATATGTTGTCCCAATATGCCTCCCCAAGATGAAAGCTCCTTGTGAGATTTTTATAACTTCCTTAAAGACTTTTTTCAATCTTTCAGTAAATAGCTTAGTGATAACTTTATAAAGAGTGTTGCAATAGGAGATTGGTCTGAAGTCTCTGAAGTCTAACATATGCATAGGTTGAGCTTTCTTAGGAACTAAACAAATGTATATGTGGTTAATCTTTTAAAGCAACTTAGAAGAAGAAAAGAATTACTTCACAACTTCAATGAATAGAGTCCCCTAATCTCCTAAGAAAATTGGAAAAAAACCAGCAGAGAAACCATCAGGGCCCGGGGTTTTGGCCGAATGCAAACTAAAGAGCACCCTTTTAATTTCCCGTTCATTGAAAAGGGAAATCAATGAAGCTTTTGTATCTTGATCAATTGAGCTTGCGAAGAGGTTCTTCATATTGCAAAAGAGTTCTTCAGTGTCATCATACCTCATCAACTGAATAAAGAAGCTTTTGCCAAATCAAGAAGGGGGTTATGATTTGAATAGGTGTTACCTTCCACATCACTGTGAGATTCTATTTTGGTTTCTTCTAGAAATAATAGCAGATGGAAGAATTTAGAGTTGGAATCTCCATCTCTCAACCAATTGACGCAAGCTTTTTGTTTTAGGATGTAGTTCTGCAAATTATTGGCCTGCTAATATTCCTTTAAGATATTTACCTCCACAGTTTGCAAGTTGGCATCATAAGGATCATTGTAACAATTTTCTTGAGTTGTCTTGAGTCTTTGTTTAAGGACTAAAAGGTTGTGAGTTGATCATGGATGAAAAGCTTAAATGTTGCTTTTACCTTTTTCAATTTCTGGATAAGCTGATAAGCTTTGAACCCTTGTATCTCTTGATTCCAACAATTGGAAATGATATACATAAAGCCCTCCATTTGGGAGATGCCATTGAAGTATCATAAGGGGGCTCTAATCTTGTTAAGCTGAGTTATTCCTTTAACAAGCATGTAAGAATGGTCAGAGAAAACAATGTCCCCAAAATGAACATGGGAGAGAGGAAAATGGGCTGCCCATAAAGGATTCACTAATGTTCTGTCAAGTTTTTTCCTAATGAACATATCTCTCATCTATTTATTCGACCAAGTGAAGAATCTACCTGATGAAGAGAGGTCCATCAAATCCATATTACTAAACAGAGAAGTGAGCTCTTTGGTGTCTCCTATAAAGAGCCTTTTCCCCCTTTTTATCTCAGTCGAATTTAAGGTGCAGTTAAAGTCTCCACTAATAATCCATGCATGTTGAATAGAGGTCTGTAACCTGTATAGATCTAGCCATAGCTTATATCTAGAAAGGAAGAGGTTTTTTGAACTTTAATACAAATTTTCACATATCCTATTCGCTCCATGGATGCAGTCATCGAATCTATACACAATGGCTTACCAAGTGAACTAGCAACAAAACTCAGTCCCTCTATAGTCCGGAGTTCGAGTGGGAGGTTATGGAAATTAGCCCATAGTGAAAACGTATCAATCTTGCTTCTGTCCATCACCATTCCAAGCTGCGATTTTTGTAAAAAGAACAGTTGGTATCCTATGCGCCATGGGCCATTCTCAAGAATTTCCATCAACTAATTTTCATTAGAAATTTTGAACAAAACAGAACCATCTTCTTGCAACACTACCTTTTCTAATCCTTTAGAGTTCCATCTAGTTTTAGCCAAGCATTGATGACAGGAAAGGCTAGCCTCTTATTCCAGAAGAAGCCAATTAAGGTCGATGACCACTCTTGGCTCTTGTGTTCAGAAGTTCTACTAGGAGGCAGATTACGCCTTCATCCATAACATTTTGGAAGTGCTTCAAAGACTCTTTTTCTGGTGAGTGAAAAGCTTATTTTTCCAGGAATCCACAAGAGTAGGCTCAGCATCGTTGTTACATTGTGGGCAAGTTTTCGTACTATTAAGCTTATGTGATGTGGGGGACTTAGAGAAAAGTTAGTTAAGGTAGGGAAGTCGGTAGCCAAAAGGGCCTCCCCTTTCTCCTTTGTCGCCATCAAGGCCTAGGGAAGGCCCGCTGTCTGGGAGTGAAACCCCACCCAAAAAGTTAGTCTATTAAGTCCAGAAGCATGCCAAAAACAAGGGAGGGAAAAAGTTAAAACTTAAAATAGAAGGCGATGAGGGGTAAAGAAGTAAATGAAGTAAAGAGAAGGCAGACAAAAGTTTGGAAGAGAGAGAGTTTGTTGTTATTGTTCTTGTGGAGTAATAACACAATCAGCAAGCAACAAGTTTTCCTAACGTAAATTGAAGTCGAACTTATCGGTAACATTAGGTTCCAACCCCAAGATTTCCTACTGCATACCAGTTTTAAAGATTTTCCTTATAGGTTGCCAGATTTTGTTGGAGTTACTTAGATTTCAAAGGTAAGAAAGAGTAATTTCTTTTTTTTCCCCGTGTCATCAAATTCACCAAAACACATGACAGATAGATTATCTAGAAAGGAAGAGGTTTTTTGCACATCAATACAAATTTTTGCATATCCTATTCTCTCCATGGATGCAGTCATCAAATTCATACATAATGACTTACTAAGTGTACTAGCAATAAAACTCATACCCTCTATGGTCTATAGTTTGGGTGTGATGTTATGAAAATTAACCCACAATGGAAACATATCAATCTTGCTTCTATCCATCACCATTCCAGGTTGCCATTTATGTACAAGCAACAGTTGGTCTCCTATGTGCCATAGGCCATTCTCAAGAATGTCCATCAACTGATTCTCATCGGAAAATTTGAACAAAACAGAACCATCTTCTTGCAAAACTACCTTTTCTAATCCTTTAGAGTTCCATCTAGTTTTAGCTAGGCATTAATGACTGGAAAGGCTGGCCTCTTATTCCAGAAGAAGCCAATTAAGGTCGAAGACCACTTTTGGGATCCTACGTTCATAAGTTCTAATGGGGGCAAATTATGCCTTCATCCATAAAATTTTGGAAGTGCTTCAAAGACCCATTTTCTGGTGAGTGAAAAGCTTATTTTTTTTAGGAATCCACAGGAGTAGGCTTAGTATTGTTATCACGTTGTGGGCGATTTTTCGTACTATGAAGCTTGTGTGATGCGGGGGACTTAGAGAGAAGGAACTCCCTAGTTAAGGAAGGGAAGTCGGTAGCCAAAGAGGTTTCCCTTTTCTCCCTTTTCGCCATCAAGGCCTAGGGAAGGCATGCCATCTTAGGGTGAAACCGCACCCAAAATGATAGTCTTTCAAGTTTGGAAGCATGCTAAAAGCGAGGGAGGGAAAAAGTTAAAACCAAAAATAGAAGGCGATGAGGAGTAAAAAAGTAAATAAAGTAGACAAAAGGAAGAGAAAAGTTTGGAAGAGAGAGAGTCTGTTGTATATTATCACAATTGGTATAAAAAACATATCACAAGTTTCTATGTATTATCACAAATGGTTTAAAAAACTCAAAAAGAAATTCTTTTTCTTTCGTTTTTTTTATTGCAATCCTTCCTTTCGTTCTTCATTCCTTCTACTTTGATGTTTTTCTTTTCTTTTATTTTTTTTACTATTGCTTTGCACTGTTATAATCTGGTGTGGTTTTCTCTGCCTAATCATCTCTTTAATAACCACGTACTACATATTTGGTTTTATTTGATTGTGGATAATTATGATATCCATTCGTTTTTATATGCTATTTATGATTTTGAAAATTCTGAGATATGGGTTTTTGGCTTTTTTGCTTGATTTTACTACATAAGCATATGATTTTCTCTTTTAGGGTTGGGATAGCTCTGGCAATTGCTGGGGATAGCTCTGGCAATTGCTGTATAAGTGTGGGCAATGTGTTAAAAGAATTATAAAGCCTTATTCCTTGCAAAGTATAGGAAGAACCACTCAATGAAAATCACAATGAATAATATCATTGAGATGGGGTGCCAAAGAAGGCTTAAAAAGAGAACCATAAAAAATAAGCATAACTTAATTGACCCTAAAATAGTTGAGATTGGACTTGAAGTAAGTCACACTTCTCTATAATTAATAGAATATGTAAAAGATATGATCTTTAGAAGTTCAAAATTCTGATGGCGGAAGGTCATCACGGTTTGACTTGTGGAAGTGGCGCAAGAGATGAATGCCAATGGAGTGGTGTTGCTAGTCTGCTACTGTGAATCTATAGCAAAATAATTGTATTTCTGATTTTTTTAACATCCAAAGTATTGTTTGGTGTCACTATATATGCATAATTAGGAACTTATATTATTTTCATTTAGTTGTCACTTATATAACACCTTATTAGTTATTTAAGGAATCAATGTTTGAAGCTTGGTATTAAACAATTAAAAATTGATTGATTCAGCCATATTCATGCCTGTAAAAAGAGAAAGAACAAGAGTGCAAAAGTATGAATATAAAAGCATATTTAATGCCTTCTAATGTGTCTAGTAAAATGCCTAAGAGAAAATGTCTATATGATGTACTTATTTGTAACAATTTTGCATGCACATCCAGTTTATGCTTTTTAGTCAATTATTAAGTACTAAAAAGAATTAAATATGAATCAATTAGATTAAATTGGCAATTTCTTTTTTAATTTTTAAGTGTTGCTTTTTAAATATAAAGTGCATGCTATCATATAGAAGTTGTATATCATTGAAATAGTAACTTAGATGTTTTTTTTTTATTCAAAGCTATTGATTTTGTGCAAAAAGTAAATTAGAAGTGTGTTTGCATATGATTAAATTCACTATATGGTTAACTAATTTATTTAAATGCACTATATGATTAATTTATTTATTGTCATTTCTTTTGTCTTGTATATATAATTACATTTAGTGAAGAAAGCTTTGAACAATATTAACGATTCAAATGATCGTATAGAAATAAATGAAAAGGATAGGTACATAATGATAGCATAAAGATGCATTTAATCTCATTAATGGTTGAAAAATGAAGAAGGGAAATCGAACGACTACTATTTTCAAATCTGGTTGGAAGAATATTATGACAGATCTTTAAACAAAATTCAATAAAGAGTATATTCATGTTCAATTGAAGAACAAGTATACTGCATTAAGTGTTAGGTTGAAGAATTTCAAGAACTTACTCAAAGAAATAAGAATTGGTTACAACTTCTTCACTAGTGAAGCTAATGCTATGGATGAATGTTGGAAATTTTTGTTTAAGTTAAAATACATCTTTTTTATTAATATATCATATTATTTTTATTCTCATATTTTCTTTTCTCCATTATAATTGCATAAATTGCCTCACAAATTTAAGAAAAAAATGATGCAAGAAATACTAGTTTGCATACACATCCATCAATTAAATCTCCATCAATAATATAGAATAGGAATATAAAATTGATGTTGATGAAGTTTGCTTATATAATAGAAAAAAGAGATCAAGTTGCAAGTTCTCCTTCTTAAAAAAATAAATCTCTTAAGGAGAAGACAACAAAGAAGACACACCCTAACATTTTAGAAAAGATCTTGATTATAATTAGTTAACAATTAAAAAGAAAGAATGCTTTACTTGAAAAAAAAAAAACCTAGTCGCAACATCATTTATTGCAGTGAATAGATTTGGAGCTTCATCAATTAATTAAGAGACTAATATAATGATTTACTATTGAATTCCTTAAATGATTTGGGTGTTGAAGGTGTGCAATATAGAAAAAATAGTAATGACTTTACATGGTTCTCCATTTTATAAGGAGATTTTTGTGAAGATGCTAGATGCCGAGAAGTTGGATTGAATTGTGTCTCTTTAATTATGTTTTTATGTTATTACATGTTGAAATATGATTGGTTTAGACAATTTTATATTAAGAATTATTCCATGGTTTGAACATTTTAAGAGTATGTTTTGTATGAATATTTGCTAAAAACCTTTTGACTGAATGTTTGATATAAACCTCTTAAATTTATGTTAAATGTTATCATGTCTTGTAACTGTTTTAGCATTTATATTTAAATATTTTATTAATTATTGAATACTGTTAATAATATATGGCCTCCTTATTACATTTTGATTCAGATTCTAATGATGAATTGATGAAAGTAGCTATTCTTTCTCAATCGGAACACAATCTATCTACTAGTTAGGGGTAAGGTTACGTATTACAGGACCTCCATAAATTCCACGTTAGAACGACTTTCACTTGGTTGTTGTTATTATTTTTGTTGTTGTTGTTCTTTCCCAAGTTGGGAAAGATAACGAATATTTTATTTACACAAGAAATAATGTGGAATTTTTACTTTTATGAGGTCATGCTTGGTGATAGGTATTTAATTGATTATGAAATTATTCCATAACACTTAGCGATTATTGACATGAAATTGCTTAAGATACTCACTTTGACTCATATGTGATTTTAGGTACAATTCGGAAGCAAAGAAGTTAAAGTAAGTCGAAGCATTATATTTTGGCCATTTTTCGAAGATTAATTTGTACTTATCTTCGTGGAGTAAGAAGAAGAAAATTAAAAGAAAAATGCAAAGAAAATGAGTTGCATGGATTATGTATGCAATTACGTTAATTAACAGCTGGGAATTAAATGAGACAAAACAGCAGCGCATAAGGTGGATTAAAACAAGAAGCATGAAACGGCAGCGTGATGGACAGTGTAGTAGCCATGAGCAAGCAGCAGGAGACGATGACCCATAACAGTTGGAGGTAAGGAATGACTGCATTTCACACAAACGTCCTACAGAAACGCAGAGGTTTTAAAGACTTTGGATACATTTTAAATGAAAACGCACAGAATTAGTGGAGAGTAGCTAAGGTGAGACGTGTACAGTAAGTTAGACCACAATGTTTATTTGTCACATCAACACAACAGTAGCGTGAAAGAGAATAGTAGAGAGAGCTTGGAGGAGGCAGAAGAGAGCTGCTAGGGGATTCGGTTGGGGATAATTTTCATGGGGCTAAAGCATTTTCTTGAGAGACCCACGAAGGGCTAGACGCCCCGATGCCGATTCAGAGGTGACATCGACGATGACGACCTGGGATAAGTGTATTTCTTTGTTTTTTGTTGTTTCCTTCTCTCATTAGGAATTGATTATGCTATGTTGTGTTTATTGAATTGGGTATTTCGAAAAGATGATTTTGATGCGTTCATTAAGTCATTTATTTGCAAACCCATTGCTAGAATTTCGATATAATCCGTAATTGTTATGTTGAAATTCATGTGTAGCGACTAATGATTCG
>JAOQMQ010000008.1:11903443-11914458 GCA_027563845.1 Erythroxylum subrotundum
GTGGGCCTAAAAAGTTACCGAGAGAGAAATTTCTATCCAGCTAGTCGACAGTAAGTCTTCAAAGTCAGTACAATTAATTATTAAAAGGATTTTATATAAATATCACGCAGTTTTCAACCAAGCCTTGCTCTTATATAGCTGGTTATTATGTTTATTTATCATTACAGGCTATTTAAAATGAATTCAGTGATTACACAATAAGAACCATATTATGGATTATTTATCAGGAAATAGTTAAAAGTTGAGAATGGTTTGACAGCAAAACTCCGTAACTTCAGGATCATACCTTAACCACACAGACATAAAAAGAGAGTCAGCAGCTCTTCACTTAACCTCCGTTTGACGTCTGTTGTCTAAACAGATACAACGTAAAGAACACCAGACCAGTAATTAGAGATCAAATGCCAATTCGATTCTGCGAAGTTCAAAATCCCAACTGATGATTTGATTATAACGTACTACATTCTAAGTATGGTCACTTCTAGAATGTCCAGAGTCAACTTAATTATAGTTAGCTGCAAACAAGTACATTTGCAATCACAGAACTACACAATTCAAAACAAGCACTGAATCACTAACAGACAAACAGAAACAGTCAACATAACCTGTTGGTCTGAAACATTTCTGACAGTGAAATCAATTTTCTTTTCTTCCTTTATCCCTTGAACTTAACTGTGTTGACAACATCCATTGCTTTGCATTGGTATAAAGAGCAAACAACACAAAGTGAAAGAAACAGAGTAGCATAATTATGGCTTCGAAAAGGAAGGGATACTTCTCGGGAGGAGAAATGGTTAGGTAAATAATATGCAGAACAAAGGAGCAAAGATAAAGAAAAGTCAATGCAATTGAAAGAGCAGGAAGAGTGGCAGATGGATACTTCTCAGAATTCTTCCTTCCGCTGGGGCCAAGATAAAGAAGGATGAAGACACCATAAAGGGCAGCATATGGAAGAATCAAGTTGTCGCGGTAGATAAGTGGAAACATAGAGAATAATGCATAATGCATGAAAAACTTGAAAGAGCGATCCAATTCAGTAGCAAGTAGAGCAGCAGGGAGAAGCGGCAGAAGAATAGACTTCTCATGTACTGCAGATCGTTTACAGAGGTTAATAGTGGCTAGAGAAGAATGCTGAACTATAATTTACAATGGAATACGTAAAAGAAAATAGCATACCTTGGAATGAAAATAAGTAGAAAGAGAAAGCACTGTTCAGAAGCCCATACAGGAAGCCTTTGCGGCTGGGATGCATTATTTGTTGGACCATTGAAGGTAAACAAGACAGTAAAGTAGCCGCCAAGCTTAGAAGCTTTAGTGAAGGTGTTGAAAATAATCTCTTCCACTTGATGAAAACCGAAGTAGTACACCAAAAATTGGCCACATAATCCTCATATATCCCTCTATCAAAAGGTGCAAGACGCAAGAGAACCTGTTGCAGACACCGACAATTGCAGTAAACAAGAAAACTTGTCAAGCATAGTATTCAATTTCTAAAGGAATAGAAGCTTTCACTGTTGCCAGTTTTTGTTCATTAGAAACATAATTTTTCAGCCTCTAATGACATTTCAACAACAATTTACACTGCCACGGTGTGGTGGAGCTCAATAGCACAGCCCTCACAACTTTGAACTACAAGTCAGGAAAGACTCCTGCTCTAATCAAAACACCTGACAGGCATTTCTAAATGGAAGAAAAAAGGATGAGCAGTGGAATACTTATCAAATCAACATGTCAAACAATACATTTTCCACCTCAGGATGCACTAAATAAGGGTAGCATGATTCTTTCTTTTAAATATGTAAGCTTCTGAAGCAAAGACGAGAGAAGATTGTAGAGTTATTCCCAGCAAAGTTATTCACCTTCCATGCTAGTAATATACGATGCATTACAGGGAGAAGTCATATGCTTTACAGCTTCAGTCTTCAGAAAGAAGGGGGTACACAAAGATAAAATTATTTCCTTTTCATTGCCTAAAATAACAATATATCAGTCTTGTATTCTTGCAAAATGAGGGCCAAAATAGCATATCTGATGAGATAGAAAATTTTTGTGCAAGAATATATCCAAGAATTATATAATTAAAACACTCATTATTTTCCTTGTCAATATTACTTTTTATCCCACCTCCAAAATGGCATCCTTTGAGTGAAGATATGGCCACCAAACAACAGCAAATGTTCCCAACACCATCAGCCCAAGTTTTGACACCTCAATTAAAGGATTGTTACGCCTTAGGCATTTACCCAAAAGATGGCTGAAAAATGCAGGAGCAAAATATGCGCTCATCTGAAAGAAAGCACAAAAAAACACCAAATCAAACTTTGCATGCAGAAATATGATTAAACAACACAATTGGCAGGTGTCACAGCAAGTAAGATATCAGAGAGCCTAAAAGGTAAATTCAAACTTACCTGTTTATGGTTAAGAGAAAGGCAGAAAAGGACACAAGATACAAGATCATTTTGTGAAAGAACAGCAGCAGCCGCCCCTATGACAAGGCCCAAACTGATACAGTTATACTACATGGTAAGCATAAAGTGGGGATAAGCACGTCTTCACAAATAACTAACAATGAAAAATCTCAAGATGAGAAAAGAAAGCAAAGTTTTTGTACCTGAAAATGACCATGATCTATTAAGATCAAACATGGATTGATCAGAATGATTGTTATATGCCATAGGATATTGCTTTTATGGCCAATGGAAACAGGATGATTGCCATAATACACAAGAACAAAATAGAGAGCAGCAGGGAAAAATATTAGGGCATCAGAAGACAAAACTGTCCACCTAAGCAGTAGTTTCCTGCAAGAAATCACAAGGTTCAGTGTTCACAAAAGTCTTATATTAAGTTCCAGTAGTTTGAGTTTCATTCAGGAAGCAATTGGAAGGTTATTATGCGCACCCAAAATAAGACTCGTGGCCCCTGGAAGAAGAAAGAGCAACTGATTCAGGGTGAAAATATTTGAGGAAAAGACCATGTATGTAACTCTGATAAGCAGTGAGGGGAGGGTAATCTAGTCCCCAATAACTGAGATCATTCATGGTGCTGTTGTGGTACCATTCCTTAACCGGAAGATTAATAGTAATCTCCATCCAATGTCGTTGTGCCTCATAGTCACCAAATTTAGGGGGGTTGCCTGCACCAGAGTAAGGATGAAGCGAGACAGCGGCGCGAACTAATAGCCCAAACATAGCAACACATACGAATGAAGCCATAACTCCTCTGTGTACAAGCACTGAGCATAGATCATCATCATTGTCAACAACTTCTGCATTATACTTCCTCCCCTTCTTTTCCATATATATTCCTCACTATAGTCTCACTTCCTTCAAATTTACAAAAAAAAAAGGGTATTGAAATCAATCTATATACTCAATGAAGTACAAGGTCAATCTACTCATTCACCAATATTTTATTTACATAAAGCGAACCTAAAAGCTGATCTAATGATATGCAAAAACGAGAACAGTAGTCGTGTTGGCGAAACATCAAAATTTCTTTTATTTACACTGTTACAAATATATTTAGTGGAAGAAGAAGAATTGAAGAAACACATATTCTATTTATATAAAGTTTGGCACGAGGTGCAATTTCAATCCAAAGGTTTTTACAAAAAATTAACTTAAGATATTTTTATAACATTAAAATGGAACAATTTTTGAAACGTTAAGATATTCTTTGAACACTACCAAATTTAATATTTAAGTTGAATTTCCATGAAAATCTTTGGGATGAAAATGTCCCTTTTGCCTAATTTTTATTTACGAAACTAATCCTTACATGTTATACACTAAAAACTGTTATATGAAGAAAGTAGTAACTTTTCATTTATTTAAAAAAATTTAATTAAATCAATCTATCTTATAACTAATAATAATTTAGAATAAATAAAAACTTCCTCAGCTATACAAAAGCCGCTGCAATCTTTATTTTGCACCTAATAATAATATAACAGAAAGCAGGGTTATTATTATTATTATTTTGAAAATGAAAAGCAGGGGTATTGTTGATTCAGCCAAGATTGGACAAAAGAAAAAAGATCTCATTATATTCTTTTATTCAGGAGCATTAAACATCAGTTCAGATTACAATAGCTTAATCATACTTCTAGGTAATAACTAAAAAACTCCCAAATCGCTGCACTCTATTGATTCCTGGTCAAGAACACATCAAAGTTTACAGGGAGAAAAGGATAAAACAAACAAGATGAAGGTGACAAATAAATAATTATTAGCACAACAACAATACCTATAACATCTTCCCAAATCTACACCAAGATCGACCCAGTACCTTCCCCAAAGTCGAACGCATTGTCAAACTTGTATTTTTGACCACCTACTCCCAAACCCAAAATCTCTAATACATTAAATTCTGGAAACTTAAGGAGTAATCCTAAAAAAAATTTCGACTGCGAATTCGCAAAACGATCGTCCATTTGACACTAAACAAAAAACCAAAACAATAAGAAAAGTATCATCATGCCAATTTATTAGGACTATTAATTTTCTAATCTTATAAGCCAATCACGGAGAAACAGGGAAACAGAGTAAACCCACCATCCAGGAGAAGACAAGACAGAAACTTTGGAGATAACTAATGAAATTGAAATCGAGAACAGAATATGAGAGAAGATCGAATGAGTATTGGAGAAAAGATTAAAAGGATGACGAATTTTCTTCGGCGTGGAACGAAAAAGAATCCTTGTTAGAGACCTTCGCTGGTTTTGGTATTTGCACAGTAGTCGGGAACTAGTGAAAATAAAGCCCATTTAGATAGCTATGGAAAAAAGATATCCATTTTGCTATGATGGTTGAATTAAAATCTGTTTCCAAATTAAAAGCGTAAACACGTAGAGAGGAAACTTGTGCCCATGTAAAGATTAAACAACAACTTCGATTAGAAAAGAGGCATGAATTCCGGTAATATGATCAGCAAACTAAAAGAGCATTTGCTTTTACGCAATTTTTACTTTCAGACTGGAGTTAGAACAGACAAATGAGTAAAAAAAAGATGTTTGAAAGATGAAATCATATTTTCAAAACCAGTAACATACACAATATACGGAACAAAGAAAGACGAGCTCATACATACTTAGACTAAAAAAGAAACACGAGCTCATCTATAACATTATCAGGCCAGAGAAATATCATCACGCAACAACCAATAACGAACCTTGGATTCTTTAACCTCTCAAATGGTCGAGACTCGACTATTTCCGGATCAAAAAGAAACTACAATGGGCCTTTAAACTGGATACGGCAGAGAAGAAAGACGAAAAAGAAGTGTCGAAAGAAGAATGAAGGCTCTCTTCTCTCTTCACTTTTTGTCTTTTTTGGGTTTCAAGAGTAAAAAGTAGCAAGTGTACCGGATACGGAGATGTCTTTCACTTAGGGCAATATTTTACATTTATATTTGGGCCTGAATTTCTGTTTAACTGAAAAAAGAATGGCCCGAATTTATCTCCATCAGTTTTGCTTCTTTTGGGCAGAAGCCTAATTGTAAAAATGAGACCAATGGGACTTCGAGCGATCGAGCCTCAAAATCTAGATCCTGAGATTGAGTTCTGATTGGCCCGTTTTTTAATTAAAAAATAATAATTTTTAATTTTGAAAACATTGTTTAAAAATTTTATAACATTTTGTTATTTAAAAAATCATTTTTATTAAAATTCTTAAGTCCAAAGAGGCTTAATTTTTTAAAAAATTAATGTCACTTTAAATTATTATTATTTTTACCAATCATTATTCTCTTATCTAAGTATAACAATAAAATGGTGTTTGTTTGTTTCATTTTTATGTAACAAATATCACAGGAAAACATTCTGAAAGTTATTTTATTTTCAAAACAAGAGATTTTCATATGCTAATGGTATAAATATATGAGTCTACTTATGCACCAAGTATCACAGTAATATTATAAAAATCATTTTATTATAAAAAAGAGTATTATAGTGCTAATTTTATCCAAATTATTTAATGGCACATTTTACAAAAATTTTAAAAATATCAAATATAGATGGAAAAGTAGAGACTGAAGTAGAGTAAACACCCAGAGACAATATTTTAGAACTTACATAAAAAACACATAAGTAAATAATTACATCTTCAATTATAAAAAACTAAAAAAACACATGAAAAATAAGTAAATCTAAAAACAAAGATTAAAGATAACAAACTTGTAGTGGAAGAAAGGGGATAACTAATCGTTATAATCAAGATCGTCAATAGTTTGTACCAAGATCTAAATGTAAAAACATTGCGTAAACTATACGTGATAATGCAACAGTTATATTCAACGAATATTAAACACATGACAATCAACAATTAAATATATCTTCATTATTGAATTTTTGTTTGAAAATTTTTCAGTTGAGTTACAAGTCCTCGAACTAATACTTGTGTTAATATAAAAAATGATATAAGATAAGATAATATAATTTATAATTAATAAAACTATTATGATAAACGAAATTAATATATTATAAAGAATATAGTTTACTCGCGATATCTTCATCATATAACTAATTTCGAGCACACATAAGAGCTTCTATAATACTAGGATGAAATCGAGCATAATGAGGACTAATTATCTGACCACCGATATTAAAAGCAGACTTCGAAGCAATAGAAAATGTTGTAAAAGCTAAGAGATCTCATGTAATTGCTTGCATCTTTAGAAGATAACTTCCATGGTTCTTTCACCGTAGCAATACATTGAACTCCACACCTTCAACCTCAATTATAATATTTACCTCCAAAAAGTTTTCTAACTCCATCCTACTATAAGAAGTCCTAGCTTTTTTTCTTTGATGAATTTTGCAAATATAGGTTTCACACTAGTCTTAGATGAAGCTGAACATGAACCTGAACTTGAAGCTGGGGTTGAACTATTGCAATCCTTATCTAATCTTAGTTGATAATCATTAAGCAAATCACAACAAAATTGTTTGATAACAACAATATAATCTTGAGTCCAATCATCATACATTATGTCACGATAAAAATAAACCCCTCTATCTCATATCTCGGGTACAACACAGAAATGAATGTCATAATATGTCTGATATACCAATAAGAATTGAGCTTCTCCGTCATCTACTCTATCATAATCCATATCACCTTATTGGAATCAAATATACAACAAATTATAGCCTTCTTAATCTTGCACATATTGCTAAAGAAATTGTGCAAAGTTGGACATTTTGTTCCTGAGAACAACTAATTAACATTATAAAATATTTCCAACTATGCTCAGAGTGCTTTAGCCAACTCCTATTATTCTTTTATAAGCAGACAATTATATTGAGAATCTTTTTGTCTCAACCTGCTAAACAACTCAACATATTGGGATACCAGCTCTAACATCTTGAAAGTTGAATTCCATTTCGTAGGAAAATTTAATACCAACTTCTTCATGGATGGAATGTATAGTTATAGTGCAATTTTTCAAAAAAATCAACTCTTTTGGGTGTTATACTACAATGTACTACATTATCCTATATCAATTTTACTCTTCCTTTATTACCTCACAACACATATGGAATAACTTCCCACCAACTAACAAGCTCCTAACTCATAACTTATTCATCAACTTTTTATTTATTGCCTTATTCGTTCTATAGTTATCAAGTGTTATGCAGTATAAGAAACACATAATTCAATTCTTTTCTTTTTTAAAACTATCTAATGGAACTGTTTGGATCATTGAATTAAATTACTTGATGAATGTGATCTTATCTTCATCAAGTGATCCACTAAAAGCCAGTCCTAAGTGTAAGCAAACTTGCTTTAGCTCATAGTTTCATGTTCTTTGACTCAATCTTATACATGAGAGTTTGGTATTGACACTGTTAACTTAATGTACCCTATGCACATCATCTATTGTTGCTACTGCTTCAAGCCAACAATGATATTATCTTGTTATGTAGCCATCTCCTTTCTCTTAGCACAATTTTGTCTATAAGTTCATTCAATTTCAATATCAAACTGAAGTTGGGAATCCAAGTTGTCACTCATGGATCTCTATCTCACATCAATTACCTAAAAAGGAAAAATGAATTAATAGTAAAAAAATTAAAATGAAAGCTAAACTTACATTAATACAAATAGCTAATGACTAGTTTTTTGGTAATGATGCTAAAAACTTGATCTACTTTATATCTACAAGTGGATAGGGTCAATTATACATAGTTTATCAAATTAAAGTGATTATGAAGTATTGATTCTATAGAGAACTAATCACTAAAATTATTAATCGTAGTTAAAAGTAAAATAAATAAAGATAAAAGATTAATTTAAGAGAATATAATTACGAAACTAAATAAAAAGAGATAAATAAATAAATAAAAGATCAATAAACAAATATTACGGATTCAGATTCACTTATATGAAATTTTAATTTTTATATATAACTGACTATTTAGGTTGAAATAAAAATTAACCTACGGCATCTATACCCTTTTTCAAGGCATATAAATATATCTAATTAGGTAACTACCACCTCTCGGTGTATAATTTAATCTAATCAAAATCTTTAGGCATAAATAATTTATTTGGTTATCACTAAAGTCTAAGATAATGTCATTCATTAGCACTAAAGTATTTATTCTCTTAACACATAGATACTACTTCACCTGTCGGTCCTTCATATAATCCATAAGGTTGAATATGTCGTGGCTAGTCATAAATCCAACATTAAGAACAAAGAGAATAAATGCAACCAATCCAATAATCAAATCATGTATAGATAATTGAATAATCATTAGAAGCTGCTTCCCTAACCCAAATTAAGGTTTTTACCCTCTATATATAATGAAAACAAAACATAAATAAATAATTATCAATATAATACGAATAAGAGAAGATGTCATTAACTTCTCTAATCCTTGCTTTCAATTCTTCCTCTAATGATAAGAAGGTACAAAATTCTTAAAAATTAAATTAGGTGGCTTCCAAAAGATTAGAGTCTATACTACTTGAACTTGAGAAATCACACGTCGTTGTAATTAATATATAAAAACCTCTATTAGACTAATATAAACATGAATGAAAGTTTATTTTGGAACTTTTAATCATCAAAAAGTTATGTGAAATCAACTCATGAACCCAAGTTATAACTCATGCCATTTTTAGTTTGTAACTCTGTTATGTATAACTAAGACAAGTTCAATGTCAATCCAAGATTAACTCTCGCACCAGTCTTGTCATGCTTTTTGGCCTTTTAAACCTTTGCGAAATATAAGCATTTGCTTTTTCAACAAATCTAGGACCTATTATGTTATATTCCTTTAATTTAATCACTTTTAGACATTTTTGAGTTAGAATTGACTCATAAAGTCTTTTAAATATATGTTGTCCATATTCTTATCTTCTAAATAATTACAAAATCTCTTCAATTAGAAAACCATGGATAAAGTCATACTAAATTCCCTATTTACTCTTCAAGATCATCACCTACAAGACAATGAACTAAATATTAAAAAATATAAAATCCATATAAAACATTTTATAAAAATGTCAAAATACCAAGTAATTCGACTCTAAATAACATGTAAAATATAAAATTATCAATAAGTATTTACGATTTTGAGATTAAGCCTAATATAATCTAAACATTTTAATAAAATGTAAAATTTAATGAATTATTAAATGAGGATTTTAATGCATATGTTGTTAACTTCTTAGAGATTTGTGATATATTCAAAATCAATGGGATGAACAAAGATGCTATTAATTTGAGGTTGTTTCCGTTCATAGTGAGGGATTAGGCGAACTAGTGACTGAAAGCATTACCTGCTAGATAAATTAATACTTAGAAGAGTTTTGCAGAGAAGTTCCTTGTTCGGCCCTATTACCGAAGCCCAAAAATCGATCCAAATATCATAAACATAAGACGTGAGCGTATTTCCTATAGGGTTACTTCCATGGAATCTCTTTAGCCCTCATCATTTCATCCTCATTCTCATAACATCCCAAACCACAAGGAGCAAACCCACACTAGTCAAACATCCAAATCACCACTTGAATTTTTTTGAAAAATTGTAGCTCCATGTATCTAGTTTATTTTGAAACAAGAATCACCTCATTCGTAGCTCTATAAATTAAGATATGCTTAAAAACCCAAAGTATATTCCTAACCTAGTTACGCTCTTCCAACCGATCCCTCATTTTCTCTAATGCAAGCTTTTTCAAATCAACTCCAAAAGATACAAATTTTCATGGAGAGATAGAAAAATGTGTTATGAATCTATTGCTTCAAGAATCACCTCATTTGGAGGTCGGATGAAGAAGTTATGGCCAAAAGAATCCAATATGTTTATGTCCTTAATCCTTTTGTACATGTCTTGGCGCAATTGCCATAACTTTTGCTACAGATGTTGGATTGATTTCATTTTTAGACGGTTAGAAAGAGGACATCGAGATCTACAACTTACATGAATACATAGAAGCAAGATTCAGCCTCTAAAGTGGTAAAAATTGTGATTTACTATAGCTATCCCGTGAATGTCCGTTTAACGGACATAGACTGGCTTAGGAGCCATTTTTCACCCGAGAAGGTCCGTTTAACGGACATTCATGTCCGTTTAACGGACATACACTGGGATGGGGGCTCTTTTTCACCCGAGAAGGTCCGTTTAATGGACCTAAAGTTCGTCTAACGGACATAAGTCACCCAAAACTTCCTCCAAAGCCTCTCCAATGGTTCCTACATCCATTCTAACATCATATTCACTTATAATCTTCCCAAATTCACTTCTTCTAATGTAATATCACTCCCTAAACATTCAATTACCAAAATGATTTCATAAATCTCCCAAAACTCAATGCTAATGACTCATAACATACACAAACTCTCATCATTCTTCATAGCTGTCATGTTCATACTTCCTATGCAGCATCATCTCTTATAATGCTCATATCTCTCAACTCCGATATACAAAATTTACAAACTTTATAGCGTTGGAAAGCTAAGAGGTAAAACTACAACTTTCATGAAGGAAACTTTGGCTAATT
>JAOQMQ010000008.1:11921564-11936152 GCA_027563845.1 Erythroxylum subrotundum
ACCATTCGGGGTAATGTCCACGCTTAAGGTTTTGTGTTTTCGCATGATGGTTTGGGTTCCGGATGCGGGATCCAATATATATATATATATATATATGTATATATATATATATGTGTGTGTATATATATATGAGGTTAGTACTTAATGCCACTATGTATGAAACAATTATATCATATTTTCAACTTAGTTTGGTAACATATTCTATTAGGGGGCACTCTTGTACAATAATTATCCCTATTCCTTTACCATACACATCCACTTCTAAGATATTTATTCAATATACTGTTCATATATACCTCTTAAACCATTTGTTTGCAATGAATTAGTTGGTTGATGGAATTGTTATGAATATGTTAAGCATCATGTGTTGTGCTATGCTTCAATTTCTCAATTTGACTTCAGTGTTTCCTTTCACCATTATGACTTTGTTTCCTTCTTTTCACAGGGTTGGTCATTTGGGTTTGGCATAATGACATTTGATGAGGTAACTCTGAGGTTTCACCATGCGGGATGTTTTGTTAATATAACTGATAATGTTAGGTATGAGAGTGGTTTTATTGATGAAATTCAATTTGATCCTGACTTACCCAGCTACTTTGAACTGCTTGATGTATGTAAAAGAAGTGAATATAACAATGTGAAAAAGATATTTTATCTTATGCTTAGTTTTAAATTGTTTAATGGTTTGAGGGTTGTACAAGATGATGCTAGTGTGTTAGATATGGTTAGTCAGATGATGGGTATATGTGGTATTGATATTTATATTGAACATGGTGTAGATAACCCTGTTGAAATGATTGAGGATAAATGTAATGAGCTTAATCAGGATAATGTAGTTGAAGATAATAGTGAGGATGTTAATAATGTCTTAACTATGGAGGATGAAGATGATGCAGATATAGAGAATGAAGATGATACAAATAAGGAGGATGAAGATGATGAAGAGGATTTAGAGAAAGGAGATGAAGATAATGGTCCATATGAAGATGATGGAGATCATGGACAACATGAAGATGATCCAAATGATGCAGATGATGAAGATGAGGTGGTTTTATCTGAATATTATGACATTGATGAATATGGAGAACTTGTTAGTGATATAGATGATATTGTTGATGATGTTACTAGAAGGAAAGGAAAATGCCCTGTTTATGATGAAAATACATCTGAGCCTTACATTGAATTATGGATTATTTTTCTTAGTAATTTGCAATTTAAGTGTGCAGTTAGTTTATTGTCCATCAAAACAAAGAGGGTTATAATGTTTACCAAAAATAAGCCCAAATTTGTCCATAGTAAATGTAGGACAGAGAATTGCCCTTAGTATATATATGGAGCACTTGATAGGAAGCTGCAGTCATTTTAAGTTAGGAAATTCAGGGACACTTATGGCTGTAATAGGGTATATACAAATCCTAGAATGAACACCAGCATCTTATTTGACTTATTGAAGGATAAGCTAAAAAGGGAGCCATTTTTGAAGAATGATGATATCAAATTTTAAGTGAAGGATTATTTTTGGTCTTGAAGTGTCCATGAGTATGGTGAGAAGAGCAAAGAAAAAAATAGTAGACAGTGTTGTGATCAACATTGAAGAAGCGTTTGGGAAGCTTTGGTCTTATGCTGAAGTGATTGGGCAGACCAACCAAGGAAACATTGTTACATTGATAGTGTGTTGGTTAATTCCAACATCTCCACTTGTATTTAAAAGAATGTATATATGTTTAGAAGCTATTAAACATGGGTTTAGGAATAAGTATAGTCATTATCTTGGCCTAGATGGATGTTGGCTGAAAACCATAACTAAGGGTGAACTTCTATATGTTATAGGAAGAGATGGAAACAATCAAATGTTTCCTGTTGCTTGGGCTATGGTTGAAGTTGAGTCGATTGTCACCTGGAAGTGGTTTATTGAAAGGCTACAAGAAGATTTACCTTACATGGGCTCTGGAATTAGTTGGACTATAATGAATGACCAACAAAAGGTAAAAGTTTCACATTAATCTTGTTTTAACTTTTATTTAGCTAGTATTTATGTGCATACTATAATTGTTATGAAATATGCAGATTTGTGTCTAGATGCCTATTGAAATGGTTATGTTTTTCCTTGCAGGGACTTGATAGAGCCATTGCAGATTTGTGTCCAGATGCTGAGCATAGGTTTTGTGTTAGACATGTTTATGTGAATTGGTATGGAAGAGGGCATAAAGGGGAAGAGATCAAGGAGCACTTTTGGAAAATTGCAAAATCCTTCACAGTAAGGGAATAGCAAGAAAATCTAGATAAGCTAAGAAAGAAAAAAGAAAGGGCAGCAGAAGATATTGAGAGTTATACACCAGTTCAGTAATAGTGCAGGGCAGTCCAAAGGGAAGATTCTATGATTGAGTTAGTTGATAATAACTTATGTGAGGCATTTAATAAAACTCTAGTTGATGCAAGGAAAATTTCAATTTAGGGTTATTTGAGCACATAAGAAGAGAAATGATGAAAAGAATTGTGAGAAAAAGAAAAGAGGTTTCCAAGTAGGAAGAAAATTTAGGGCCAAGAATATGGGAAGCTATTGATAAGATTTCCATGTTTGCTTAACATTGTTCAGTAAATTATAATGGAGAATGAGGGTATGATAATGATCATGGTGAGAACAGATATGTGGTGAGGCTTCAGAACAAAATATGCTCTTGTAGGAGATATACCCTCTCTGACATTCCTTATGCACATGCCATATGTGATATCAGAAACAAGAGGGCCAATGTTGAAAAGTACACTTCAAGTTGGTTATGGAAGAGTGAATATATCAAAGCATATGGGAAGGCTATTCAGCCAATGTCTGGTATAAAGGACTGGCCCATTAGTAATGAAGAAACTAATAGGCCACCAAAATTTAAACAAGAACCTGGTAGGCCCAAAATAGCTAAAAAAAAGGCGTTGATGAGCTTTAAAAGAATACAAAAGTGACCAAAAAGTATAATGTTAACAACGTGTCTAGGAGGGGCATGATCATGATATGCAGTCACTGTCATACAAAAGGACACAACAAAATAGATTGTCTTTAAAAGGACAAAGAGGCAATTTCTAAGTTGTTTTTATCTTTTTTGTTAATACAACTAAGATTTTTTTCCATAGTAGTGGAAATCTGATAGGTTTTTTGGTTCCATTTTTATTGTTATCAATACCATGTTCCAATGCAATTTCAAAATCCTCACCAAGACCAATCAACTCATTTCCACATGGAGCAAAACAAAACCAACTCACATTCAACCTAGAAAACATATCCACAGTTCAAACCAACACTGACATCCCAGCAAATGCCTTTGCCTTTGCATCTAACAATGGTGAAAGGGGAAAGAAAGGTAAAAGAAAAGCAAATGCCTCTGCTTCAGCCTCTACCTCAGCCTCTACCTCTACTAATGTGTTTGTATTTACTAGTGCCATAACTACTTCTAATACTGGCAACACCTCAAGTACTGCTCATGTATGTGGAAGTGTAAATGCAACAACCTCAGTTGTTCTCCCAACACCTGGAGGTGCTTCAGAAACAACAAATATTTGTAGATCCTCAAAGGCCACCACTAAAAAGAGCACCAAAAGGAGAAGGGGGCTTGGTTATGTTATTGCAGATGATGGAAGCAGAATGAGGATGTTTGGTGCTAGCAGATGTAGCCCAAATTCTCAAGCGAAAATTTTAAGAAAAAGGCCTGTCACATACTCTTCTCTTCAACAAGAAGCAAATAGGAAGTTCAAGAAACGAATGGAATAGATGAGGATATACACAAATGAAACCACAAGGTTACAAATGCTAAATGTAAATGTTAAATATTTGCATTCTTAAACATTAAGTGATACAACTTAAGTTAACAATGTTTGCATTTTATCTACAACCTGGAAGGCCAAATCAGAGACTACTAAACCTTGGGCAGAAATCAATGAATAGCAAGTAAACTGTTAATAGGCATGTGAATCCAAGTCAAGAAAGTTAATCTACATCTTTAAATGGAAAGAAGAAGATGTAAACTTAATTGTGTTTGTTAGTGAACTAAACAATTTTGTGATATTGTGTACTGAACAAGAAACTGCATCTTCAATGTACATACCTTATATCCATAAATTTTGTGATATTTGTGTACTGACCAATGGTTGAGAGGTTGGATATCTATTGAGAGGTTGAATATCTATTGGTTGTAAGGATCTTGTAGGCATTTACATGTTATTATATTAATGAATGCAATGACTGCCAATTTCAGTGTGAATTGCTTTTCTTTTAGTTTTTTTTTTCCATTTTGTTGAAGTTCAACACTTTGTTGAATGTGTTTCATTACTACTACTTATGACAACTAACTCATTCTTCAACTTCAATTTTTCTACAATCATTTCAGCTTGCAAAACTTCTACTGCATTCTCTCTTAACTCCGCCACTTCAGCCTTCAATAAACTGCTTTGACGATATAACATTTTCTCTCTGTTTTTCAGCTCTAAAATAATCTTTCTTGCTCTTGGAGAAAATCTTTGATCATGCCATTCATGAAATCCATAAACATTTTCACTCTACCATTATAGGAAAAACAACAATTTGTAAATGAAAAATGTGAACAAATTTATATAAAACAACATAAAATATACCAAAATTGCCAGAAAAATTTGACAGTCAAAAAACCTTCTTCCTGGATTTTCATCAGTCCATAAAGTCTATCCAAGTGCTTTCAAGTTTTAGTAACAATATTTAGCCTCTTCATCATAGTCCCATTCAACTGGGTAAGTTGAAGAAATCAACTTGTATGACCTCGAATCAATCTTAGAACGGGTTCCTCTACTGCCAAAGATGAGAATTTAAAATTTTTCTTCTAAACAAAAAATTACAACCAAGAAAACAACAAACTGAATCCTCTAATCAACCTCATTACCATGAACTACTTGTTGGACCCCAAACTTTTCTTGGAAGTTAGAACTATTATATGTGAAATGTTGGAAGTTAAAAGCTGAAAAATATGATTGAAACATGTTCACTGAGTATGCTTCGGTGTTTTAGCCATAACTTTTTCCCTAGTTATCTAAATAAGGTTATTCTTAATTTGGATTAAACTAGAGAAATAGGGCTACAAATTATCTGTTGAAATCGAGTTCTAATTTAGTCCATAAGAATTTCAATTTTTGGATGGAAGTTGAGCACATAATATTGTTTCAGTATAAGAATAGTTCATAAATGTTTGGCAACTTTCAGATTTCCAAACCAAATTGAATGATTTTGGTGTCATCAGAAAATTAAGACAATGAGGAACATTTTGCTAGAAGGAAGTATTATCAAATTCCTTCAATTTTTCCATGATCATTAGTTAAGAAGTTAGAAGCATAAGATGTTAGTTTTAATAGACATAAGGTGTAAAATGGGAAGGACAAGGTAAATGAAGGGTAAAATAGGAAAAATACCAAATAAATGGGCTTGAAGTAAGAAAGAAGAAGGAAAAAACGTGGAGAGAAAAGAGAAGTCGTGAGAGGCCAAAAGAAAGAAGAAAAAACGTGGAAGAAGAGAGGAGAAGAGAGAGAGTTCGTGAGAGTGTGCAAGAGAAGCTTGAAAGGAAGAAGAAAGAAGGAGAAATCAAGCTTGACAAGGTAAGTTTATCTTTTCTTCTTGCTTTGTTAGAGAAGGAGTTAGAGAGAGAAATGGGTTTTGTGTAGAGAGTGAAGGGTTTGTGTTAGAAGAAGAAGATTGGAGAGAACCCATTTGGTTTTTGGGTTTCTAAGCTAGGTTTTGGGTTTTCTAACCTAGATGGACTATGGGAAGGTTAAGTTTGAGCTTGATTTGTGTTAATTCCTATTCAAATGGGAGATTTCCATTTGAATTGGAATTGAATGAGAATTTTGGTTGTATTAGGAAATCAAGAATAACCTACCCAAGAGTAAGAGGAAGGGCACAATTGAGTTTGGATTTTCAAGAGTTATAAGGTGGGTAATTTATTTATAGTTATTGTGTAATGAGCAAAAGGCCTTGTATGTGTATTGTGTGTTGAAATGGCTTGCTTTGAAATGTTATGATGTGGAAATTGCATTATGATGTATGAAATTTGATAAAATTGAATTGTGAGTATGATTATGCTATGCCTTAGAATTGTATCATGGCATTTTGATTAAATGGAAAGAAGAAAAATCATGAGAATACGAACTTGTGATTGATTGAATTGCGCATGAGATTTGATTGTGTTTAGGCGAGAGAGGAACAGTTTCGTAGTCACGTGCACATCGACATAAAGCCTTCTCCCGGCTGCCCGCTTGTGGCACACGAGATTCAAAAAGTGGACTCGTTTCGTTCACAGAGTAAACTTCGGTTTCTCTGTTTTGTTCCACGGAACCCTCAAGCCATTTTTTTTTGCATTTACATTTTGATATGTTAAGTATGATGCAATTTGTGTATTACGCTTCGATGATAAATTACATCTAATATGTTTTATATGATGAAGTATTGATTTATGAGTTATGAATGTTGAACTTACATTGTTGGATCAAGATAAGATGAGTATGCTTATATGAATAGATGCATATATGTTTGATTGTGTGGCTCATTGCCAATGGCTATAAATATATTAGCCACTGAGTTATGTAGCTCAAACCCATCATTTTCCCTTCTCAGGTGCAGAACGAGAAGGTTAGCGATCCTTGCAAGGCAATTGGACAACCTCCGAGATAGTTAGCTGTTGTACTAAGCTAGTTCGAACACTTTTGTATAGCTTATTAAGCATGCCAAACATTGAGCATCCATTTGTAATTGTTTTAAGTTTATGATGTGTATATTGATATGTAAATAAAGCTTGTTTAAATATTTTCTTCGCTTAGTGATGAGAATGCTTAGTGATGAGAATGTGAATTTGAGGATTTCCTTATGTGTATGATTTTGTCATTTTACAAGTTAAGTATGATGGTCATGGAAGTGGAATGTTTGTATGCATATGCTTCTTTGTTGAGATTGAAAATTATTGCTTATTTTAGAATAACATGTTAGAAAGGTTTTGTAGGATGAATCAGTTGAGGTGGGATTCAAGAGTTTAATGAAAGGTATTTAGTAGTTGAATTTATATGAATAGATATTCCATTTTGCAAGTTCATAGGTGTGGAAATTGTGTTTTGAACTTAAGGGAAAAACTGTATTGATCTGGGTAGAATTAGCCAAAGTTGTCTTCATGAAAGTTGTAGATTATCCTCTTAGCTTTCCAATGCTATAAAGTATGAAATTTTTGGATATCAGAGTTGAGAGATATGATCATTATATGTTGGTAATGCTACATATGATGTATATCATAACAACTATGGTGAAAGATGAGAATTTGTTGTATGTGATGAATCATTTGAGTTGAGTTTTAGGAGATTTATGAAATCATTTTTGTAATTGAATGTTTAAGGAGTGATATTACATTAGAAGAAGTGAATTTGGGAAGATTATGAGTGAATATGATGTTAGAATGGATGTAGGAACCATTGGAGAGGCTTTGGAGGAAGTTTTGGGTGGCATATGTCCATTAGACGGACTTTAGGTCCGTTAAACGGACCTTCTCGGGTGAAAAAGAGCCCCCAGGCTCGACAATGTCCGTTAACCAGACATACAGCTACAGTAAATTGCGATTTTAACCCTTTTAGAGGCAGAATCTTGCTTCAAGTTCTTCATAAAAGTTGTAGATCTAGAAGTTATATTTCAAACTGTCTAGAAAAGACATCAATCCGACATCTGTAGTGAAAGTTATGTCAATTGTACCAAGACAGGTACAAAATAAATAAGGACATAAACATGTTGGATTCTTTTGGCCATAACTTTTCCATCCGACCTCCAAATGAAGTGATTCTTGAAGCAATGGATTCCTAACACGTTTTTATACCTTTAAAAAAAATTGATAGCTTGAATTGAAAAGGATTGATGGAAAGAAAATGAGGAATCGGTTGGAAGAGCATAACTAGATTATGAATATACTTTGGGCTTTTAAGTATATCTTGAGCTATAGAGCTTCGAATGAGGTGGTTCTTATTTCAAAATAAACTAGATACATGGAGCTACAATTTTTCTGAAAAAGTCAAGTGGTGATTTGGGTGTTTGACTGGTGTGGGCTTGCTCCTTGTGGTTTGGGATGTTATGAGAATGAGGATGAAACGATGAGGGCTAAAGAGATTCCATGGAAATAACCCTATAGGAAATACGCTCACGTCTCACGCTTTATGACTCCGGAACGATTGTTGGGCTTCAAAAACGGGGCTTAACACTACTACTAATTAAGCTTATTCTTAAGTATTCCCAACTGATGTCTTCGAAAATGTAGTTCAATCCTCTAATATACCCTTTCAACTAATATGTAAATTACAATGTTGTAATGTTGATCGTGCACCTAATGATAACTAGATGATGTCTACAGAACTGCATTTGTATACTGCTAAGAATCTACATCTTTACCATCAATGTCATACTTTATCTTAAACTCAGCAAATAGATATAAACAAAACATGGATAACTACCAAGGAAGCTAAACCAAGTGACATAATTTACCTTAGTTTCTACAAGCTATTAAGCCTTATAATCAAAACCCATTTAAAGAAGATAAAGCAATTTACCTAAATTACATTGTTAATGAAACTTTCCATAAAAAGGGGAAAAGGGGAGAGGAATAAAGTGACATTCAAACACCATAAATTATATACAAAAATTAGAAGGGAGTATGGGTCATTACCTACTTGGGTCTTCAATCAGAGCACATGTATATTTTGAATTTACAAAAACCCAACCACTTTCAAACTACTGGAAGGTAGATCCGCGATTATATGTGAAGTCCTGATGCATGCAGGGATTAGAGTGAAGGTATAAATGAGAGAAGCAGGGTGAAAATTTGGAGGATTAAATGTTGATTTAGGGTTGAAGAGTAAAAATTTAAATGAAATTAATTTTTTTATTTTTTGAAAATCCACCTGGTCTGACCTTTACATGTGTTCTTAATGTGGCATTTAAAGACTAACTGGCCTGCATGTAATGGTGCGTGTATGACACGCCCTAATTTCTGTCAAAAAATGTCTTCAATTGAGCATACTCGTGGAAGTTTAAACCTTCATTGAGCAAGTTACAAGTTTAAGTCCTAAACTGATCAAACTAAAAAACATTAGGCCCCAATTTGGGCTTTTAGCCCTTTAGGTAACCTAAAGCCCAATTGAGCTGCCATTGCCATTGCCTTCTACCAACACCATCGTGGAGTCTTACCAACAACTCTAATATCATTAATTCCTTAATCTCCCCGATCTGTTGAATGTAAAACCACTACCAACAATAACAATAACAATGAAATTATTATAGTAACAAACTAGCCAATACATCAAATATGAAGCAAAATCCTACAAGTAAATGGGGGTTTAACCTTTTACCACTTTCTGAAAAAAAAAAACAAAACCATATCAATAGTGTAATTAAAGTGAAAGATAGATTCTCACAATAAATAATCAGACTAAAATTAAAGGGAGATAAGATAATTCACTGGTTCATTAATAAATGACGTGATGATTCTCTACTTTATTGAGAGATATCAATGAATAGACGAGGATGATTGGCTTCACTAGTCCTACTTTGATATGATAGGAAAGCATCTTCTTTAAGATTGCTTTATTGGATTGTGCATTGTCTTCTTTTTTAATAGTCAAAATAACATTATTTTATTACATAAATATAAGAGAAGGTTAGACTTTGAATCAAACTCAGGCTCCACCTGTTAACTTCAGGTTGACCCATGCATTTTTTCCATGCCCAAGAGAAATCGATGAGTTTCAAGAGAACCTTCTACTATTTCTTTAGTAGCTAGAATTGGTAATGGGCTAAGTTAAGCATATGTCACATATAACCTAGGCACATCCTAAGGCTTGATCAGACTAAGATCATATAACTTGAATCAGCTCAATTAGGCTTTACCTAGCCCAAAGCTTGATTGATTCAGGTTATACATAAAAAGCTCAACCAATAAAAACTCCCACCCCTTAATGATGCCATAACTA
This sequence comes from Erythroxylum subrotundum, assembly GCA_027563845.1. NCBI lineage: Eukaryota > Viridiplantae > Streptophyta > Magnoliopsida > Malpighiales > Erythroxylaceae > Erythroxylum > Erythroxylum subrotundum. Next base: position 11,931,564 of record JAOQMQ010000008.1, read on the forward strand.
TACCATTAATGGTAAATTGATAGATTATAAAAAATCATTATGGGAACCAAATTAGAAAGATTTTTAGATGTAATAACTGAAATAACCATCACTGAATTCGTATTTCACTCCAAATTCATACTTATTTGTAAAGTAAACTAAACAAACAATAATTTTCATTGAAGCCAAAACATATAGCAAAGCCTTATAAAAATGCTTGAAAGGATCAAAATATAAAACCAAAACAACAGCCAACAGAAGCGTTGATTGATAAATTTCATAGTTTTATTATCCAATTCTTTTATGACACCAAATTACAAATATCAAGAGAAACAAAGTGATTTACAAACAAAAGCTTGTCTATAATAATTCCATCTCAAATTTCATGTATCAACTACCACTACCATAATAACATGAATAACTAAATGATTTACAATAAATGAAGACTTGTTATGCTCAAATAAATGATTAACATCACAAAAGAGCAAAAGAAAGAGAGAGATTCTCATGTGAAAGGAGTGCTTAGTCGACAGAGGCAGGTGTTAGGAATGAGACTAAAATTGAAAGAAGATGAGAGATGATGACCCATACAGAGACCAAAGGCACAAAACTTGATATATAAGATAGAGCTAACATTGGCTACTTCACTGCATTTTTTAGTTTTTTATAAGAAAAAAATATCAATGACATTGTTTTGTTATAAAAGCTCAAACTTCAAGCTGGATTAGGTTCATAAGCCTGAGCCTGGTCAAAATCCTTATTAACTTTGTCGAACTCATTGACTTTAGGTCAAGTTAGGCAAGCAAGGCTAGGCTAGGCTTTTTTTTTACAAGCCTACCAATAGCCTATACAAAAAGAGCAACAATCATGCTTGGAGGATGTAATGAGAGACTTCATGTAAGTAACTGCTACATAATTCTAAAACCATAAACCTTTGAAGAGCAATCTTGAAGTTTATATAGGTTAATCGACTGAAACAATAATAAAGAAACCATAAGAAACTTTGCCTAATGTAATATTCCCCAAACTTAAGTAGCATGTGAAGGAGGTTTCCTTATAAGGGTAAAGAGTTGACAAACACTAAGAAGTAAGAAGAGAGAAGGGTACCAATGAGGGAGTATAAATTGAGAATTCCCTATCTTACTAAATTATTTCAAGTAGTTAAGAAGGAAGAAATTAGTAGTAAGGAGGAGTACAAAGAAGACCCTAAGAAAGAAGATTCAGAAGGGGAGGACCTTAAGGAGAAAATTACAAAGTCAAATCAGCTGAAGGCAATATCAAAGTCCTCTTAGACATTATACTAACAAAGATGGGTGGCTCAAAAAAATTTAACATTTTATACATAATTGGTGTTATTTACATTGATAAGACATTAGCGAATTTAGGAGCAAGTATTAATGTAATATCTTATGCTATGTTAAAAAGATTGGAACTAGTTGAACGAGAACCCACTACGAGATTGATATATCTTCCTAATAATTTATTAAAAAGTCTTAGATGTGATAAGGAGGGCATAATGGAAAGAATTGATAAATTAATGTTTCCAATAGATTTTTGTATTCTATATTTTAACAAGTAAGAGAAAAAATTCACTAATCCTTGATAAACCCTTCCTATTTACAGTTGGTGCAATAATTAATGTTGAAAAACAGGCAAATCGATAGGGTTAGAAATAAAAAATTTGTGTTCTTCAATGATGAGATACCATTTATGCCTATTAGAGATTGGGGAAAAGCTAATTCTTCCATAAGTTTGATCATCTTTATGATTTAAAGTTTTTAGGAAAATAGACTGAGTTTTTATGACTAATTCAAATTTAATTTGCTTCATGAATTTGGAGAACAGATATTTGATTTACATCGTGATGCTTTTTTCATAAATTATGCATATATTGAGTAAATATGACTTCTTTTAAGCCTCTTTGTTACACCATATATAAAACAATAATAATGTGAAAGATTGAGCATTAAATAATTTAACTTCACTCTTTATACTAATAAAAATGGTGAAGTTAATGAGTGGTGCTAGTAATCATTTAAGACAGTGACCTCGTTGAGTAATTGAGAGTATTTATGACAAGGTATTTACTCTCACGACAAAAGGCTAGGTGATTTTTCAAATAAACCTTAAATGATATATTTTAATTTAAACTATTTCATTATAATAGGGGGTATAATTATGTTTAAAATTTGAAACATTTTTCTCATGCATGTTAGTTTATGCATGAAGTTGAATTTTCTGAATTGAGTTGAAGTTTAAAGAATTGTGAATTGAATTGAGTTAATTTATGAGTTGATATATATAGCTAGGTGTCTTACAATGTGATGACCTCTACAATTAAATGAGTGATGATGAATCTTAATGTATATGTTTGGTTTATTTAATACTTTTTAGAATTGCCTCTTGTTTGAGTTAGGATAATAAAATTGATTTGCATGAGGACAAATAAATTCTTAAGTGTGACAGAATTTGATATGTGCTAAATAAAATTTGTTTTAAGTATGATTTTAAGAGCATTGTGCTTGTATATTGGGTACTTTCATAGGATTTGATACTTAAAATGATTTATATTTTATTTTAGGTCTCATTTTAGCCTCTTAAAGGAAAAAGGGATGAATTTAAAGAAGATTTGAATCAATTTACAATAAACTTAGAGAAGATTTGAATCAACTACCTCGTAGTAGTAATAGTAGTACTAATAATAATAATAATAATACAAATAATAATAATAATACAAATGTTATACTTCGCCTTAAAAGAAGAGTTGTAGTAAACTTTCAAGAAGAGTCTTAGGAGTGAACATAGGTAAAGGTTTGTTGAACCACTATAAATTGGTTTGTGTTTCTTTTCCCTAACCTTTTTTACATTATTGCTTAAGTATGTAATTGAGATGTGCTAATTACCATACTAAGTTAGTAACATTTTGTTTAAAATAAATTAACACCCGATTCATTCCCCTGTTAGAAAGTTATTAAGTTAACATTTCAAACAAAATCTTATAGAAAAGATCTTAATAGCATATTTTGGAGCCTCATTATTATCATTCAACCAAGAGGGGCAAAACTTTAATAGATGCCCCCTTTTTGATAGAAATGATAAATCTCTATTGGAAAATAAGGATAAAATTTTCTTAATAGCTAAAAGTGTAGACTTTTGAAACATAAATTCAAATGGCCCCTTTATACCTATGAAAATTATGTATAACAAAAAGGTCTCCAGACTAAGGGAAGAACAGAAACTTCAAAATAGGAAATTAATTTCCTTGAATAGTAAGGTCATAGATATCTTATTTTGTGCATTAGGAAGAAATAAATTTGACAGAGTATCTATGTGTAAAACGGCTTATGAAATTTGGCACACATTAGAAATTTTATAAAGGGTACAAATCAAGTTAAGGAGAGTAAAGTAAGCATGTATATCCACCAATATGAATTATTTTACATGAAGCATAATGAAAGCATCTTTAGCATATATTAGATTTATTGGTATTATTAATGCTCTCAAGGATCTTGAAAAGACTTATACTAACGTTGAAATGGTAAGAAAGTTACTTAGGCCAGTTTTGAAGACACGGGAAGCTAAAGTGATGGCCATATAAGAAACCAAGGATCTAAAATTACTACTATTAAATGAGCTTACTTGATTTCTTCCTATGAAATGGGACTTTAAGAGACACAAGAAGAAACAATACATTCAAAGAAAAAGGGATTAGCATTCAAAGTCTTGAAAGAGGAATCAAGTGAAGAAGAGACATGTACAAGTGAAAGTGATGATGAAGACTTCTCCTTTATCACTAGGAAACTAAAGAAGTTTTTGAAGTGAAGGAATTTTTTAACGCAAAGGACTTTAAGGAAGGTAAAAGTAATTCAAAACCTAAACCCTCTAACAATGATTATTTTGAATTTAGAAAACTTAATTACATGAATTCATAATGTCTTTTACTCAAAGAAAATTACATTATAAAAGAAAATCTAAAAAGAAGAAGGGAAAGAATAAGAAGAAAGCACTTAAAACTTCAACTTGGGATGATACAAATAAATCAAAAAATGAGCACTTAACATGAGAGATAACTCATTTGTGCTTTACGATTACAGAAGATGATGATGCAACATCCAACTCTTATTATTATTCTTATGGTAGTGATAGTAATTTGATGTATGATGAACTAGTCAAAAGTTTAGAAATCATGAATAAGAAAAGGAAGAAATTATCTTTCAAACTTAAGGAATTTAAAAAATTAGTTGATGAATACATAAATAAGAATGATAAGATGAAAAGTGAATTGCATGGAAATATTCCATTGTCTAATGGATATGATAGAGGAATTCTAAACCTTTGGTATAGGTTCAAATCCTATTGGATACAATTTTTTCCATATATCTATATAGAATATAAATTTATATTTATATTTGTATTTCAATTTCAATTTCAATTTTATTTCTTTCTTTTTAATAGATTTGTTTATATATAAATAAATATAAATATATATATGTTGGTACCCCTCCCTGGTGCGACACGAGCCTGACGTCCTGAGTGACATCTGGACGCGCGCGTCACGAGGGAGTGGGTTCCTCACCACAAACTACACCTCCAATTGGACTTAAATTGAC
>JAOQMQ010000008.1:11938611-11972730 GCA_027563845.1 Erythroxylum subrotundum
AATAATAATAATAATAATAATAATAATAATAATAACAACAACAACAACAACAACAACAACAACAACAACAACAACAAAAATATGATATGGAAATATGATATGAAAAAATGGTATTATATTATCTTCCATTCCCATTAATGCAACAAACCAAACAATATTATTGGTATTAATACAGAAACCCAAGTTACAAACTAAACATCATTTTTTAATTTTTTATACCCATTCTCATTCCCTTATACTATTATACCAATATCCATACCCAACCCCGTGCTCAAACCAAACGCCCCCTAAATTGAAAATTTGTCATTCTTGGGTTTCAAATTTAAGGATTTTCAAAAGTCTTCAAAATATGGAGTTATCCTTTCAAATTGATCCTTTGAAAGTCAAATTGAAAGAGAAGTCAAGATCATATTCAAATTTGACATTTTGGGAACTTTGATACATCTTTTTTCTTTAAATTTTTGTGACCTACAAAATTATACTCTTATGAAATTAATGGTTAGATTTTGCAATTATGCATTTTTTCCAACATCTAACTTTGTCAAAACTTTCCTTTGTTGCTTAATGTAATTTTCAACTAAGGAACAATGCTAAAATTGGGATTTATATCAAAATTACACACAATTATGGATGCTTATATTAAAATTGACATTTTAAACAATTATTTTGACACTTTAATGTTCATTCTTTCTTAAGAAATATTGTCAATTTCAATCAAATTTACTTTGAGCTTTTAATCAACTTAGCTTGATGCATGACACTTTACATTTTGTATCTTTTGGATAGTTATTTCTTTTTTATGACTCCAAAAAGTTGGAGAAAGGTTAATGATATTAGATTATGGGGATTGAAGACATTTGTTGGGAGTGATTTGTACTTTATTTGGTATTTTATAATTGTGTAAATTTATGCTATGTTTATTTTAATTTATCTACATGTATGGATATTTATTTTACCTTTCATGTTAAATATTTATTTTATTCTTGATATTGAATTATGACTTATGCATGAATTAAGACGAATCTAATCTTTATCTTGATTGTGTGCTAAATTTTATTATTACTCTCTAATATCATAAATGTTCTGTTGTCATCAAAATAGAGGATATTTTTGAACTAGGGGAAGTTTCAATCAATAATTTGATAATAATAAACATAATTACTACGAATAAGTTTGTTAGTTTATGAAAAGCAATATAAGAACAAGATGGAGTTATAAACTCAAAGAGATAGTTCACAAAGTTGTTATAGAAAAGTTGAAGTTTGAAACTCTCAAAGTGAAGATCTAGTCAAGAATAAAAGAAGATCAAGACACATCAAGGTCATTCTATATATTTTGTAATGTTAATTGTAATATCATTTTATTCCTTTGGTAATTTTAAAAGCTGATCATGCATATATATTTCATCTTACCTCATTACATGAGTCCTTTAATTCATTAAGAGGCATTAAAGCTTTGAATTTTAAAAGAAAATCCTTTTTATCTTTCAAATACTCTTTAGGAGAATTTTAAATGTTGTTTTAATTATAATTTCAATAAGCAAAACCAATATGAGTATTTAAAGTTGTTAAAATCATATTTTTTGGGGGATTGGTTGACTAATAGGTTGGTGGTTGGCCAATATAGCTTAAATGTGTAATAGGTAAGTTATTGACACATTTGTCGGCCAATATGGTGATGTGATTGACCAATGACTCTCCAAGGGACATATTGTAATATCTTGTCTCCTAAATTGTTGAGGGTTAGAGGGTTTAGAAGATTAAGCTCATGCATATTGCATTAAATAAAATAAGTTATATCACTAGATGATTAATTTGGTGCATTAGGATACAAAATTTGTTATTCTATGTATATGCATGAGATTAGCATACACACACATAGATTATTGTTTATAAATATGAGAAATAAGTGAAATGTTTTATGCGCACTTAATTGACATTTTCCAGGATGCTTGGATATGATTTTGATGAATTAGAATTAAATTAGAAATTGATGGGTTTAAGTTAGTGATTTGGAGTTAATTGTTAAAAATCAGAAGTTTGAGGAGTCAATGTATAAATGGGCAGAGTAGAATTCCTAAATGGTAAAAAATTGGATACAAGTGGTACTTTATATTTGTGACAAGTGGCCTTTTAAATTTGTGACAAATGGCACTTTAGACTTGTGACATGTGGAGCTTTAGAATAGTGAAATGTGTAACTTTACAAATGGTGACATATGTAGTCTTACAATTGGTGACATGTGTAGCCTTACAAGTAGTGACATATAGAGGCTTAAATGAGTGACATGTGGAACCTAAAGTTAGTAACACATGGACCAATAGAATAGTAACATATGGACCAATAGAAGGATAACATATGGACCAATAGAATGGTGATACATGGACCAATGAAATGGCGACATATGGATTAGTTTGACTTTTTTTGAACTTTCTAGAGAAAATAGATGTAAAAGGCAACATGAGGGAGATTAAAGGTCTGCCATGAGGTTAGAAGAGGGAGAAAAACGAAAACGAGAGAGAGAAGGAAAGAAAAAGGGGAAGAGAAGAGGAGAAGGAAAGAAGTTACCAAGGTAAGTCGAAATTATGGTTTCAATTTCATCTTCCTCTTTTGATCTGTTTTGCATATCTTTAGAGCATGAATTTGAAGAGACTCAAAGAAACAAAGTTGTAGATATAGATCTTAGCTTGATCTCTGTGAAATTGTCTTAATAAAATAGTTACTAGAGCTTGAGTTATGCTTGTTTCCCTAATACTTCCCGTGACAGACCCCTGTGCAGGAACCTTGTATTATTTCCTGATTTTTGAGGGCTTTAGAGCCCGAATTAGTCAAAGTATAAAATAAGAAAAATGATTATTGAAGTCTTATTAATACTTCTATGAAACGGCTTAGCTAGAAGATGTCTTGATAATGATTTATTGTTATTTAGGCTTTGGTTGCAAGCCTGTTTCTTGCCAAAAAACAAGACATAATTTGAATGGGGATTGTATTCTAAAGGGAGATGTTGTTCATGTAATTCTTGGACATATTAAGACTAATGGAAGTCTAGTTTCAAGGGGCACAAGAATCATGGTATTTGGATTTTTGTAGAGAGAGTTATGATTAAAAGAAGACAGCTTATTCTTAAAGGAACATTAGGAAGAAAATGATATAAACATTGCACTTAAGGATGCATACATATTCTCGCTATTCTATTCATTATCAGTGACCAATATTCATGTGCATGTCTAATAGGCTCTCAGAGTGATTGTCAATACCCAGATATTGTCAGGACGTCGAGGCAATAGCTCGTTGGAGTGTTCTGTGAGTTAACCTAGATGTTTCTCATTATGATTGATTTATTTTTAGTTATATTTCAATTATTGAATTGTTATTTATATGATTGTTATAATTCCGGACATTGTTGGCTCGAGGATTTTGTTATTTCGAGACTATATATGGAAATGTTTTCAAATTGAATGTCAATTGTTGATTATGTGATTATCCATAAAATGCTTATTTGATTCAAATTGAATGTGAATTTTGGATAACCAGTTACACTGATGAAAGCAAATGATGTGTAAGATGATTCATATCATTGCATTTGACATTCATGATGAGTTAATGGGAGTTGTGATCAAAATGACCAACACATAGACATTCAGGGCAAAATGCTTGTAATCAGGGCCTAAGGCTCGTAATGTGAAATCAGGACTCAATGCTTGTAATATGATCAGGGCTATAATGCTCGTTAAGCTGGAAAGTAGAAAATTGTTTGAAACCCGGGGCGTGAATTGGCATATTTGATCATAACAAAAGAAATAAGAAATAAAGCACATGTGCATTTGCATTTTCATTTTAGCATATATGATATGTTCTAATTGAATCAAAATATTGCAATACATATACATATCATTGATAATGTGATATGGTGATTAGAACTGTTCTATATGATATGATTGTTGATGTCCATTGTCCTCTATGATATGACTTACGTGAGCACATCGATGATGGTTCACTCACTGAGTTTGCAAATTCATCAAAATTACAATGTTGTTTTTAGGTTTATGAGAGATCTAGCTAGTCTAGTTGGAGTATAACTTCTGCATTTGGACATAAGTTAGTGGTCGGAATCAGTTGCACCTGCAGATGTCTCTAGTTATTTTGCATCAAGAATAACATTGTCACATTATCTTGTTGATATCAAACTTTCTTTATGCCTTTTGATTATTACGCAAATTGTGATATACCGTCGGTTGCTACTTGGTGTATGTTTTGAGTATTAAAAATAATGCCAAGATTTATGAAATGTTTTGATAGATATATATATTTTTTAGACAATTTAAAAGAAAGTTGAGCTTTCCTTTATGTGGTTTACACAAGTTAAATATGGAAGGTATTTTTGAAAGTAAGGTCAAACTTTGGCAATTTGTTGATTAAAATGCCTCCGTGTTGTATGATATTATGTGTAAGGTGGAAAAATCTTTTTGAATTGTTTTCTAACATATCCTTTCAGTAGAGTATAGCCTCAAATATCCTCTGATACGCTCGAGAATATGCTCTATTGGAGTGGTATATTACACATATTAGTTGACTAATATGGTTTAGTGGTCAAGCAATACCTAACAACTAGCATATTTTATATACTAAACGCACATTGGTTGACCAATATGACTCTATGGTCGACCGATATAGATTAAACTTATAACACGGTTGTTTATTAACATAATGATCAACTAATTCAGTAGAAGGGAAAAGTGAGGAAAAAAAGTCAATTAAATAAATCAAATAATCAATAAATAGAGAAAATGAGCAAAATGGAGTGTACATTTAATTCAAGTGAAGAACCGATAACAAGAAGGAATCAAGCATGGTTTAAGCAAATCATTTTAATCCTTTACGTAATTTTATCATAGTCATTAATTGAATTAAGGACTCTATCATTACATGGTCATTTTGCACTTGGTGCATATTACATATACTTTACCATAATCAAGAGAAAATTTGGAAGGGTTTTAAAGAAAACCCTTTTGATGCATCATACGACTTTTAGGGAAGTCGTTCAATAATTTTGAGCCAAGTTTTTATCAAATGATATGTTTTAATCTTTGAAAGTACTTAAAAAGTTTTGAAAACCATGTTTTATGAAGCTTTGTCGACCCATATGGTGATTTTGGTGACCAATGTTAGGGTTTTGGATTGACTAGTAGACTAGTGTTATAGTATTATTGACTGACCTCTTTTGAAAGCATATATTGTGAGTTTGTGACAATATTAGTCACATTGGTTGATCAATATACCATAATGGTTGAGCAATCGTTGTAATGAAGTTTTATTTTGAGTGATTATTTTAGGTTGTTTTGAGTACTAATAGACCATATATGAGTTATAGGAAGAATATTGGATATACTAGAGAATTGTTAAGATCCTTGAGAGGTTAGAAAATGCATATGTACATCACATAACATATATTGAACCTTTATTCATTAGTGTGAGCAAAAGGAGTCTTTAAGTTGTATAACTATGGCAATTGAGAAAATTTCTCAGGGATATTTCATGAGGGTCCCTTTTAAACTTGAACAAGATTTGTAAAGTGTTACTACTTACATATAATAAAGAAAGATGATTGTAAGGCTATTCACCTGTGCAAAAGAAAATGATGTATAGAGGGTTGCTCTTCGCCTATTAAAGAAAGAATATAGGAATTCTTAAGGGGAACTTGAGGAGTGGATGTAAGCTAATCGTTTATTTGGCCGAACTACTATAAATCGATTTTGTTTCTCTTTCCTTGCTATCTTTTATTTATTGTGATTGCTTTGTGATTGTCATATGTGAAATTTTCATAACCATTTATTAGTTTAGAAATAGTAAGAAATGAACAAGTACAATTCACCCTGCCTCTTATGTGCCATATGGGACCAAAAATTGATATTAGAGTAAGTCTTATTTATTGCATTTAGATTTGTAGAAAATTTTAATCAAAGATCTTTATAGTATAATTTGATTAATTTTCGACCAAAATAGTCAATATATAAATAGACCCCCTTTTTGGGAAGGTAACAATTAACTAAGCTTAAACATTTCCATTTAACTAAAATGATTTATCATTAAAGAATTGTACACAATAGTCCATATGTTCCAATAAGAACTATAATTATGCATAAAGTACTAAAAGATAAAAGTGAGTGTAGCGATATTGATAATAGACTCATTAAGTTAAATAGCAAAGTGATGCATATTTTATTTTGTACTCTTAGTATAAATAAAAATAATGAGGTGTCTATATATAAAACTACCTATGAGATATGGCACACACTTAAAATCTCATATGAGAACATTTCTCAAGTAAAAGAGAGCAAAGTGAGCTTATTAGTGCATTAATATGAATTATTTCACATGGAGAAAAAATAGTCAATTTCTATTATGTATACTCACTTCATTTATATCACTAATACTGTCAAATGTCTTCGTAAAACTTACACTAATCTTGAATTATTGAAAAATTTTATTAGGACTTTACCAAGGTTTGAGTATCTTACTATTGGCCAAGTTAGTTAGATTAGTCCTTAATTGTGAGATATAGATAAATAAATTTTATGAAGAAGAAGTGGCTTTAACAAGATGAGGTGTGATATTTAACGTCTCCAAAGATAAGAAATTAATAAAGAGGATAACTCCACAAATAAGAGTGATGAGGATGATATAAAACTCATCAAAAATAAATTCAAGATATTCTTAAGGAGAAGAGGGAGAAATAATTGAAGAGAAAAAAAATACCTAAAGCCAAATGAGATGATACAACTAGTTTGGAGAGTGAAGAATCTAAAATAATTGTTGCAAGGATATGTTTTATGGTCAATAATAGAAAGTATAATTTCCTCACATTCTTATAATAATAATAATGATTGTGATATTGATCCTTCATATAATGAGTTAGTTAAATGCCTAGAGGTCATAAGTTTAAAAAGAAATAGTTTATCTTCCAAGCATGTAGAAGACTTCAAAACTCTTAAATGCATGTATGATTAAGGATAAAAAAATTAAAATATGATACGCATAACATAGTACATTTTAAGAGTGTTATTGCTAATGCTAATGAACGTAATTTTTTGCATAAGAATGAGATATTGATAAATGAGATCATTATTCTCAAAAAATTATTATTTGAGTTCACTTTACTGAGTGAAAATTTGATAAAGTACTTAGGGCCTAAAAGACCTCAAATGATAAGCATGATAATGGGTACATTTATAGCAGCGTATTGACTAATGTCAAGAAAATTCTTTTGAAGGAATTTGTAATGATAAGCCATTGATTAAGTCATCACATAATCTTATAGTACTAAATTTTAGACATGAAAATTCCAATCTTCGCACATCATCTTTTAGCTCACAAGGTAAAAGGAAATTTCATGCATTTATTTACAGTTCATATTCTGATCCTAAAGAGTTTAGAGTTCAAGGGAAAAATAGGAATAATTTTTATGCAAGATCATCCCAAAAGAATATGAAACAATTTTTTCATTCATATAGGCCTCTTTATCATCAAAATAACATGAATTCATAATTATCATAGGTCTCTTTATCAATATAAAGACAAACTATATGCTTTTATTTAATATAGTTCCTAATCATTATAGGTCTTATAAAGTCATAATCATTACACAAACAGTCTCTCTACTCGTACTTTCATATTGATAACATTTGAGCATATAGACTTGGAATATATACTTAGGGGAAGGAAGTATTGTTATATCTACCTAAAGGGAAGAGAGGTATATTGAACTTTAGTGATACTAATAACTCTATCACAATAGAATCAAGTACTATGAGAATGAAAATTTTCAACATAAGGGAAAAGAAGTAAAAAAGTTAATTGAATAATTAAAAACTAATAAATGGAGCAAAGTGAGTAAAGTGGAGCACACATATACAATTCAATTGAAGAACCAAGAATAAGAAAGAATCATAATGATTTAATTGAGCCATTTTAATCCTTTACATAAACTGATCTTGATCATTTCAATGAATTAGAGATCCAATCATTGCATGATCATTTTGCTCTTAGGGCATATTGCTTATACTTTGTCATAATTAAGAGAAAATTTGGAAGTTTTGAAGAAAATATTCTTAATAAATTAAACTATTTTTGAGAAACTTTCAAGATAATTTTTGATCAAGTTTTTGTCAAAGTAATGTGTTTTGATATTTGAAAGAAATTGAAAAGAATGGACAAACTTGTTTTAGGAAGTTTGATTGATCAATATGGTAATTTAGGTGGCCGATATTAAAATTTTCGATAAACTGATTGACTAATGTGGCATTGTGGTCGATCAATCTCTTTTGAAAATATCTATAATGAGTTCATGTCCACATTGTTCGATCAACATTCCATAATAGTTGACCAATGCTAATGTTATAAGCCTTAAGCTAATTTTATTTCTAATGATTATTTTAAGTTATTTTGAGTATAAATAAATCATATATGAGTCATGAGAAGAATATTGGACATATTAAAGAATTGTTAAGAGCCTTGAGAGGCTAGAGAGTACATGTATACATCATATAATACATATTGATGTATTATTACAATTGCAGTTTTTGAGTTGTATAATTATTGCATTTGGAGATATTGCTTAGGAATACTTTGTTATAATTCTTCTTGACCTTGAACAAAATTTGCAAAAGGAGTTATTCTTTATTCGTGGCAAAGTAAGATAGTGTAGAAATTTCTCTTCACCTATGACAAAAAAGATGTTGTATGGCATGTTAATCTTTACCCATTTAAAGAAGAAGATGTGAATTCTCAAATGAAGCTATATGATTATATGCAAGTTAAAGATTGAACATAAGTCAAAGATTATTTAGCCAAATTATTATAAATCGATTTTTCTCTCTTTTCTCACTCTATTTTATTTATTATGATGATTTTTTGTGATTATCATATATGAATTTCTCATAATTATTCATTAATTTATAAATGAAAAACAAAAATAGAAGCACATACAACTCACCTCCACTCTTTTTTGTGTGTCATTTAAATGTATACATAACAAAATAGTAGGTATTCTTGTTAACACTTAAATAACAAAACTTTAATTTTGTTATATATAGAATAGCACCTCGTGGCTTGATAAACCAATTGATTTTGCTATTCTTCCTTCCACTTGCAAAAATTTAATAAGAAATATAACATGAACTAATCAAACATTGGTTTCTTAGTTCATTAAATATTGTAAAATAATACTATTGAACTTATGCAACATGAATATGGTGGACTGCATAAGATTGAAAGAAAATTAAATACACAACTTGACGAATAAAAAAGCAAGATGATATTGTTTCAAAGTCTGAATTCTTAATATATATATATATATATATATGGAACGAAAATTGTCGAGAAAAGAATAAAAATTTGCAGCATAATTTACTCGTCTGAATATATATTATGTTGCAATTTTTTATTCTTTTCTCGACAATTTTCGTTCCACGTCAAGCCTCTTATCTTTTAACCACAATATCTCTGGACAAATTAGAATAATATCACCCAATTTTGTCCATTATTGTAATTAATAGCATTTGTTATATGATTTAAAGAAAATTTATATCAGGTTGAGCCTTTGAAGAATTGATAATTTTACTTCTCCAAAATATCACAGAATCAAGTGACGGATAAACATTTTGTTAAATGTTTGTGAAAATATATTTTTGTGGACCTGATAATGATTCCTCACATAAATATAACATACTGCTATTGTTTTCAAGGTGAGTTCCGGTCCTCTAGCTCTTATTTAATCAAAAGAAGTGAGTTGTGGTCCAGCTTACCGTCTTGCAAGTAGTAACATGTGAAGGTTCAATTTTTGTCAGTATAATCACGCAAACTGAAGATTTATATTTCCTTTTCAAAGGCTATCTTCAATAGCTTTTGATTACGATATGAATTAAGAACAGTTGATGATTGGATAATTGAAGGGACGACTCTCGTAATGGGATATGATGATGAAAGAAGACTTATAGGAAAGGGCAACTAAAGATAACAACTGACGAAAAACGGCACTAATTAGGATAGATGGGCTAGAAATTGTAATAATAGCACTCGACTGCCAAAATAAATGAATTTATATGCAAATATTTTATTTCTTGTAATCTAATTATCAAAAGGACCAAACTTTATAAAATTACATAATATGATTGTATTATATATTTTTGAGATCTCTTTGTGAATATCCTATTTATGAAACAACCGACTTTGGTTTGTCATGTCGAAATGACTAGCAGCTCATAGTACATGAGAAGTTATAGGATAAATAACGAAACCGGCCAATACGCCATTTAATTTTCAGGGTTTGGTTTGGTGGCTTTTTGTGTGCTGCTTTCCTGTTCAGAATTCTGTAGCACCAAATCTCGTGGGAACATGACTACTCTTCGTGGGCATTGGGATTTGAAGACACGCGCTTATGAAAGCCCTGAGAGAAACAAACTTATATACTGGTCAGGTACAGGACAGGACCACGCAAGGTTTACATCCGCAGCAGGTTCTTAGAACAAGAAACAATGACGTTTGATTGGGGCTGGAAGTGGCAATGGCAGTGACATGTGGTGACTTCTGGGTCCCATCTCAGACTTTGATGAGATCAGATTGAGAGGCTGAATCCGATTTAGTTTTAACGGAATGTTGGTATGTTGGAAATCACGAACCCACCAAATCTTGTCAGCACAGCAAAAGAGACCAATTGGAATGATTGTCACTTTGCCAGTAATGCTGGTATTGACTTGTTTTTGTTTCTTATTATTTATTTGATCCAGTGGAAAAGGATGTCCCTGTCCCCTACCCAATGCATGGGGATCAGATATTGATACTGACAAGGTACTTATTAATGATCGTATCATAAACCACTGACGTGTCATTGCCGGTTTCAGTGAAGAAAGTACCTCCAGGGAATTCACAAAACAATATGCTTTCTTAGTCATAAAAAGCTTTTCCTTGTCCTTTACTCAAATTATATTCATATGAAAAGAAAGGCAATCTTTTATCTTTCATGACAATGAGGGTCAACAGAATCAACATCCAATACTTACTTGTCATAATAGAAGCTTCTGTGCTCTCCTCCTGTGTCCAACACCTAGTTACCTATTTTTAAAGGAATCTCAAGTCGTAGAGAAGCTTTTGTTTATTATTCTTAAAAGCCAATTAAACCAGTGTAAGTCTACAATTGTGCATGCTCCTGTTTAACTCCAGAACCTGAAACAAATGTATTATCCAAAGTGTTTCATTGTCCTGAAGTGCTTGGTCTTCAACAACTCAAGTTGCATGTTTCCCATGCTAATAACAGGAAGCCCTGAAAACGATAAGAATAATATAGTAGATAGAACAAGAGGGCAACCAAAAAAAAAAAAAAAGCTTCCATAGATTACACTAGATTTGCCTACTTTAATGTCACAAGAACCAGATGACATTCAAACTACTGATCCTCTTTTCCTATAAGTTAGTTTGGATACTTCTTGTCCCTTGGAAATCCATTAAAATATACATGGGAAAAATATATACTTTCTCAAAAATGACAACGACAGGCCTCAATTGAAAACCTAAAAGAGCCCTTATGTTACTTGGTGTTGACCAATGCTGCATTCCATTTCACATCACTTCTTTCTTGCACACCAGCCAGCGTGTCAATATAATAAAGGGCGTCACAGGCAGGGACGTGCAGTATTCCCTGGAATGCAGGATCTTGATCTACATAGGATTCAGTTGGACATATATAGTTCATAATCATAGTGAAAGACACTGTGCCTCATCAGGTAGATTCTTAGGGCTTGGAAGCGCTGCAAAATATCTCTGAGGAATTGGTCTAAGAATGCCAGATGCATCCATGTGTCCCCGGACATGAAACTTGGCAAACCGGTTGATCACAGAAAATTTTTCTAATTCCTTAAGTTCCAACCTGACGTCTACAACAGATGTCTTGTCCAATCTACATTTTTAAAAGGATAGCATTCAGAAAACATTATCAGTTGAAGGAGCCACTAGTAATTCATCTTGTGATGATTAAAAGATTCAAGACTAGTAATAGTGCAATACTTATCCCGCACCTTTGGAAGTCTTTTTCCAGCTTCTTTGCCTTACCAATGAAGTTGTCCAGAACCTCCATGCATTGTTGATCACTTCTCTCGGAAACTTTAAGCTTTTCTGCATAACTGAGTAAGATTTGTAGGCAATGGTAAGCTTTGAAGGAAAAGTAAGTTCAATAAGCAATCGAAGGAGTATTCTGTCATGATTTGCAAAACACTATGTGCTTATGAAGAGTGAGACTCACATGTTGCTGTAATCCACTGCCTCAAACAAGTCACCTATTTTGCTGTAAGCGATGCTACATGCGTCACCCAATGATAATCTGGAGACCAAGTATGATATGGGATCATAATTTGAGGCTGCGTCGGCAGAAAGAAACGATGCTGGTGCAGGACAAAACAGTTGTTGCATTAGCTGTGTTGTCAACACTAGCCTTCTCTTTACTCGAACTACTGGTTGCACTTCTTCAATCAATTCATCTTCTACCTGTAACAGATAAGGAAATAAGAACCCAATTTTAATGTATCTAAGAAAACAAACTCTTAAACCATTAACATAGTTCACCTTCTCGATCAGTCGATTTGTTGCTTGTGCCCAGTCTTCTTCAGAGGTGCTGCAAAAGAAAAAGTAATGCATCATTTACATGGCAAAGAAAAAAGGGCAACAACAACACAGAAAATGCCAAATAACTAAAGCTAGATTAAAACTTCCAGTTAGCAGAACTTTAAGTTAGCTTTTGTCAAATAGGGATTGTTCCAAAAAGAGGGAAAAAGAAAAAACCAAGCACATTAATAATAACAGAAAACCGTTATTCTCCTAGATAAAAGTGAAACAGAAAACAAATGAGGGAGTGATGAAAGTAAAAAGAAAGGAGGCATTAATAATATAGATACCTGATATTTCTAACCCTTTTGGAATCTTGAGTAACTTCTTTGTGCCATGGTAGAGGTTCAATGGAAATAGTTTTCCGCTTTTTTGGCCTAATTATAGCTAGCTGTTCCCTTGTTTCTTCAGGTAATATATAAGGCACTGCAAGTTGTTGATTTGCAATTGAGGCGGTATTTGCATTTGGCCAAACCCTCCCACCTTGATCAGCATCAGCAGCTGAAAGTTGTTCGGCAGAAGTCTGAATATGCAAATCCTGAGATGGTTTTCCAAGAGAGAACAGTGAAGCAGCTGTTTTTGCTAGTCCAGAGTCAAACATTGGGACCATTTGTCCATTCTGAAGAGATTCATATTGTTTCAACCAAGATGGGGCCACCCTCAAATTAACCTCGCTATAATTTGTGTGGTTCGACTGCAGACCTTTGCTACTAGATTGAGTCTGTGAGTCATTGTGGCCAAATGTCACCATGTCCTGACAAGGTCCCACTAAAAGAGCTGACTTAGAAGAAGCTGTTGCAATTTGACTATCTTTTACTTCTAAGAAGCTTAGGATTCTGGTATCCATGACTCCAGATTGATTAGGCTGTAAGGCTGCAATTAGTCCACTATCCAAAGTTTGTCTGGAACTTGAACCATTGTTATCCAACTGATTCCCAGTAGCATGCTGAACTTCTGTAACACTGTTTGTTGCCTACACTTGATTAACAAAGGCATAATTATAAATGTGATCGGGTAACTGAAGGAAGCCATCGAGATGTTTTATAATGAAAGTTGAAGCACATTTGTTATCATGACTTACCCTATCAAGGTCATGGGGTTGGGAATGAAACATCAACGAGGCTGAGGTATGAACAATTGCATCTGAAACATGGTCTTGATCTTGAGATATACCACCTGACTGAGAATTGTCAAATATATCTGGTGTTGTTCGCTGCTGTAACATTTCTTTGCCAGGACCAAATCCGAAGCTTTGAAAATTAGAAGATCCACCAAATTCTAATGATTTATGTCCACTTCTTACACATTCTTGGTCATTCGACACACGATGAGCCTCAGATGAGATTGTCAAAGAATTATTTGACAGATCCAGAGACGAAGATATAGACGGAAACTTGACAGTTAGTGCACCAGATGGTTGTCGCTGACTTGGAACATTTCTCCATACATTATGAGGCTTTGTTAAAATTTCACTCTGTTGAGATGAGCCTGACATTGCATTCAGTTGAGGCATAGGTGAAGCCTCCAAAACTGGAAACCTTTCTCCAAAAGGCTTGGTTGGAATCTGATCATGTGCATAATGAGTGGAGGATTGGGTTAAAGCTGAATATTTACCAACAGAACTAGATAATTTCACCTGCCAGGACTGAGACTTTTCCGGTACTTCAGATATGGACTGTGTTTGAAACCGATTTCTTGTCTGAAGCGAATCCAATGTCATGGAAGTCAGGGAATTTCCTTGCACATTTAAATTTGAAGAGAAGCCCGTTTGTAAAGAGGTAGGGGATCTATTAACAGCAAGCATTCTTCGAGACAATTCATGTGAAGAAGACAAAGATTGGATAGAAGATGAAGGACCTAAATATGTCTGACTTTTCTCCAATGATTCAGGATTAATTGGACTATAATTTAAATTGCCAACATTCTGTAACAAAGCCTGAGGAGAAATAAAATTGTTTGAGTTGGGCAGTCTTTGAGATGGAGGACCCAACCTCAAACCAAAGCCTTGGGAAGCAGAAGATTGAGGGTACAGTTGAGCAACAGATGTATCACAGGAATCTTCTCCAGGCATCTTGGGCAATGCATTAGATATCATAGATCCAAATGGTTGCATAGAGCCATCATCCCTTGATTGATCAACTTTTTGAAGAAGCTCAAGAATGTGTTCACTGCCACATCATTTCATTTAAAGATTACTTGAGATCAATCCGAAATGGAAGTACTAAATCTAACAAGCTAATGTTCTAGACTCAAACACTGACAACTTGGAAATTAAAGCTGTAAAACATGAGAAGAAAACTTTAGAATCAACAAGAGGCATTTAGCATAACAGTCTGTAAAACCAACTGGACATTTGCATAAGTCTTAAAACTAGGTACCCTGTATGTGTGGTGACATTTGAGCCATCTGGGAGAGTTGATTCCTCAAAGCTATTTGAACACTGATTATGATTGGTCTCTGGTGCTCTATTGTTTTCTTGAAAATCAGGTAAATAACCCTGTAAAAAAACTTGAAATACTTGTTATTGACAGAAGTAGTAGCAGTTAGACGAAGCAAAATTGATGACGGTAAGTAAAATCTCCACCTTGTTTATAGTCATGGAACTGCCAACGACATCGTCAAAAACTTTGAACTGCCCCAAACTTCCTTGTTGATGGGAGCTCAATCTTTTGGAGATATAGAAATCACTAGAATTCTCCCTTTGGGAGCTACTCAGCTGCTTTATATTTGTTTCATTGGTTCCTCCATGAGAATTATGCTCACTATCAATTTGCTGCTGACTTTTCCCCAACCTCTCATGGCTCTTGTTGTCAGTGGAAAAATCAGTTAAGGCGACTCTCTGCAGCTGCTCACCACTACGGTTGTGTCCAAATGTCTGCCCACCCCACACATTTTCAGAACTCATAAACAATTGAACCTTTTGCACTTCGTCGACTGATGGCTTATGATGATTGTTGTAATTCACTATTGATACATGTGATCCACCAAGGGATACATCTTCTCTGTTTTCAATTGACAACTGGATATTAGGTTGTCGAAAACCAGGGAAACTGGAGCTCATATTGGAATCAGTAATCAATGGAACAGGTTTCGAATTAAAGGAGCAACTCTGCAAATTGTTAACAACCCAGCCTGTCTGATGCTTCTCACTATCCACAAAACTTGAGATCTGATTATCAGCTGAATGATCTGTGTTTTGGAAAGTCAGGCCACTCCATTCCTCCTGAATGCCAGTATCACTACTAGAAGCTTCTGCCACAGCAGACTGCATTAGAGCGCTCCAGCTTCCACTCTGAACAGAAGGGAAAGCATTTAATGAGTCTGCATGTTCCGGAACATTGCCAAAGCCTTCAACACTCATATCATGGTGACTTCCAAAAGCATCCCAGATATTTTCATCCCTATTGTATAAAATCTTTGCTTCCATAGGGTCCAGGGGAACCAAACCTTGAGAAGGACCAAGTTGTTTTGCTGTTTTCTGTATAGCAGGCCAACTGGTTTGTTCGTGTCTCGCATCAAATTCTTCAGGGGAGGCATTTGCTTGTTGAGAATTACCTTCTTGAAGGTTTCCAGGGAAAACTCCACCATTCAGACTCTGAACTGGAATTTTCCCAGAGTCTTTCTCCTGAAATCCCTGCTTTGCCATCAATGATCCTTGTGATAAGCCTACTAGGTCCATGGGAACAGAATAAGGATCTCCTACAAAGGAATTAGCAATTGAAGAATGAATTGCAGATTTTGGGACTTGACAACCAGCCAAACTGACAGAATTATGTGACATTCCTAGGAGAGGGGTATGCTGGCCTATGCTATCTGTTGTGTTGGCAATGGGCATGCCATACAAATCAAGCTGCTGAGAAGCCATACCCATGGACCGATGAGCCAGAAATTGCTCCTGAGGAAACATAATTTTATTAGGCATTCCTGGTGCAAGAGGACGTGCTCCTTGCTGCATCCAGTTCTGAAGCATTTGTGATGCATCAGGAACAGGTTTTCCATTGATGAGGGGCGAAAAGTGACCTCCACCACCTTGCTTGCCTACAGCGCAAACCTGGTTCAAGGAATTGTGTTGCTTCACATCACCTAATTTCTCAAGTTGTTGCTGTCTCTGGAATTCTTGAAGTTGTTTGAACATCATGTGCTGCTGCAACAATTGCATATCCTTATAACTAGACTGCTGCATTGGGTGAGCCACTGAAGCAGCCTTCTGTTGGTCCCTCAGAAGTTGCTGCTGTCCTCTGTAGAAGTGAAGATCACTAGAGGCTTCAGTAATCTCTGATCTTTCTGAATTTGCTGTTAAGGTGGGACTGTCAGCACACTCATATTCCTGTTGAAATTTAAAGCCAGATAAGCCTCTTGAAGTCAAAACTTGTTGATCATAGCAGGAAATATCACCAAATACTCCTGGTTGGCTCGACTTTGACAGGGAATTCTGGCTTCCAACCAACAAGTCATTTGAATTCAATGGAGTGTTTATGGCAGGGATACTGGAATATTTGTGTTGTGGATTTAATTGAATACTCTCATGATACAGTGCAGCACTTGACTTACCACCGCATCTTGCCACGCAATCTATAAATATCAAAGTAGTTATACCATGAGTTTGGGAGAGAATTAAATAAGAGACTCAAACTGCTGTAAAATTATGCAATTCCAATTTTTCTAATTTCGAGATAAGAGGAAAGCCAATCATACCCTAAAACAGTGTAAACAATTAAGTTATTACAATAAGCCAAGAGTGTACCCAATTCTGGCAAGATGTAATTTCTCAGATTGAAATTCGGTGATGACGGAATCCTTGTTGATTTTCCAACCCACTGACTGTAATGAAGAGTTGGTTTATTGCCAACAGCTTGAGATGGATACTGTCCCTGGGAAGAGATTCCTCGCTCATGCAAACTGCTGATACTGTCTTCAGCTTCGTTAGCAGGCATTAAATATCAGCAAACCAATCTCTTTCCAGTTAATTGTTCAAGAAGAAAGCATGTCTATCCATATGTAAGATCCTTAAACCAAATAACCCCAAATAAAACCAAAACTTCTATGACTGCACTATGACTGAACTCCTCAAACCATCATCACCTGGAGAAAATCAGTTTAAGTAAATGAGCTTCATTCAAAAGGTCTTATGTAGTAATCTGTAGTGGAAAAATAAAAGAAACTTACATTTTTAACAAATCAGAATCGCCAAATAAAATGCGAAAGCATGACACTAGACCACAAAAGTTTAATGCTCTAAATCTCTTTGAAAATGAAAAGAACCGTGGATACTAAAAAAAAAAAAAGTAAACTAAGAACACTCGCTACATTGAACTAAGACACGGTATAAATGAACCACATTACTGGAAATAACTTGAATGCCAGCACCAAAGGTGGACCCTACCACTCTTGCATCAAAAAGTCGTAATCCTAACTAATATTACAGCCATAATTCCCTCTTTGGCATCGCAAGAAATTAGTAGCTGCCTATAAAATATGAAATCTCAGCTGTGAATCTTCTTCAAAACCAGTAGACCAGAACTAAAACGTCTTAGCCACCTCACTTGCTTTTCCATATATAAACCAAGTAAGTTTCAGGATATTTTATAAATTTAATACCTGAAAGTAACGAAAACCAAACTATTAAGAAAGGTTACTCGAAAGCGGAACAAGAGTGGAAAAGAAAAGGTAGAAATAGGAAGCATTTATTCCCTCCAAGCTATGGAAATTACGATAACTAAGATATAAAGTTAACCTAAATATATTAAGCAATAATATTTCAGACCTAGATAAGAATAAAAAGATACAAAACCAAAACCCGTCGCAGAAAAAGCCCCAAACAAAAAGGAAAGGAAATGAAAAGCACGACACCCATGTAGAAAAAACCACCAAATACCATAAACAACAAACCTTGAGCAACAATTTACGACTCAATTTCCCTAAAACTCACAGCAGAGTGCACAAAATCAACATAAGAAAAAAAAAAAAGACTCATTCCAGCTAGAACAGAAACAGAGCAAGAAAAGGCCATGTCAGACAAAAGATTCATTACCAAAAGCCGAGTGCACCAAGAAAGAATCAAGGACACGCCCTCAAAGTGATAGTGTGATCTGGGCAAGCCAGAATATTTAGGGTTCTAACTGAGGAAGAGTGTAACCAAGTGAACCCCAAATGGAGTCATTTTGTATTAAAATTCAGGACACCAAAAAGGAAAAAAAAAAGGAGCAAGAAAATAAAAAAAACTGCAAGCAGATTTCCTGGGTGGGTCTTGACTCTTGACTTCCAAGCTCTCAATTTCACTCCCTTCCTTTTACTACAGAAAATACCACACTATAACTGCATCTCTTTAGAGCTCTGTGTGTGTGTAAAAGCTGAAGACCCTTTCTCTCTCCAACTTTCTAACTCTAAAGACAATGGGAATTCGGACCAGAGCCGAGGATATAGGGATCGAAACTGTAACAGTGGTTTTGTCCGAAAATCATAAATAATTTCAACTCCAAAATATATAACTTATTGAAAACAGCTAGAGGAGAGAAAATGGAACTGCTCTACTCCACACCACTCCAGGTTCGGACCCGAAGCTGAGGTTAGAACCTAGGCTCTGTAAGTGATAATTTTAGAGTGTATTTTACTCGTATGTAAATGGCTGCTCCTGCGGCGTCTGATAAAGATACTTAGATGATCAACAGTTACGATTTGGGGTGGATGACTGGATGTACTATTGAATTGGTGGATAACGGTGTGAACTGAGGAAAAAGTGGGTAAAGAGGATATGCGGATTCCACGCGCTTTTTGGCCACGCGTGGTGGTATGAGAAGTCTACCTTTTTACTTCTTTCCCATGTCACTTTTGGTTTCGGTTGAGACTTGGGAGCTTTCTGTTTTTTTTTTTTTTCCAATATTCAAGATTTCAAGTTATTTTTTTAGGGAGGAGTCAGATTTTCAATTTAAAAAAAAAAAAGGAAAAGCAAATCATGATTGCAACCTTATCGTTGGTTTGGATTTTGGACTAGGCTTTAGGCTCCAATTTCATATGAAGCCCAATGGTTGTTTCTTATTTGTCTTATTAGTATTAGTATTATTATTATTAGTATTATTTTTATTATTTTATCTATTTATATATCTATATTTTTGGGCATTTTTATTTTTATTATTTCTATTTTGTTGTCATTGGTATTATTATTATCAGCTTTTTACCTATTTTCTCTATAACCTGCATCACTTTTATATTGTCTCATTGCATGTGAGTCTACCGGAACATCGTCTCTACTATATAGGGATAAAGCTACGTACTATCAGACCTCGCTTCAAAGCGGAATTTCAGACTGAGTGTGATGACGATGACGATGCATGATGTGACTATGTTTCTTGTAACTCTATACTCCTTTGAGTATACCAAGACATCGTCATATCTTATGATAACCAAAATAATATATGATAAAAGGAAGGGCACGTAAAGAACACCATTGACTCCGAGGTCGAATTCTCAGTTGCTAATAGAAAACCAAACCATTTTCTTACAGGACAATGAACACATACAATTGTCCATTTCACTCATTAATTGAAATTAAACCATAGACACATACAACTCATGAGGAGCTGTTTAAGTTTCCCTTTCAATGCTTTTAGTTTTCTTCAGTTACCCAAGCAATGAGCGAAATGAAACTGAACAAGGTAAGTAATGCTTACTCCACTGCCATATTTCTTATCACTGTTCTGTAAATTTGCCTTTCACTAAAATGCTTACAAGCTTAGCTTCCAAATGAGTTATGTTTCAAACCAAAGATCTGAACTAGACCAAAACAACCTTCACTTAGTTTATAGTAGAGAACATAAAGCTTTTTAAACTCATTAAGATTGTTCTCTAATAAACACAAGGATCAGAAATGGTGTGAAGGTTGCCTCGAGTGGAACACCAATCAAGTGAAACTCTTACAATGTGGAAATATATAAAATATCAAACAAAGGCTTATGCTGATTTATGAGAACTTTTACACATTCAGCTTATTGTTCAGAAGACACTCTGGCATGTGGCCTCCACTTTTCTCTATGCTGATGTACATAATTCTGGAGAGGAAAGCTTTCCAATTTCCTCGTTTCAAAATTAAATACGTCAGGCAGATGTAAAAGTGCAGCAAGAAAAATGGTCACCTTACTGATTGAATCAGGCTACTGTCTTAACCACAATTGGTAATCTGATCCTTTATCGACAAACTTTTGCCAGCTACCATCCAGGTTATTTTCCTTTGAAGGGTTCCAATCAAAATGACCAAGCTTCACTGTTAGAGTATCACCAACATGTGCAACATAGCCTTCATTGTTGGCATGATATATCTTCACGGAGCTGCGGCAATGGATTCCAGCCCTTCTTCGAGCCTCAATCAACTCAGTAATGATATCACGAAGACCAAAATCATAAAAATGATCATAGAAGACAACAGGCTGGAAATGAACCCAAAATGAATTTGGTTAGGAAGCAGAAATGATCACTTCCTTTCCATACATATCCACAAATTCGAATATCTCAAAGGGGCCAAATTCTATGGAAAAGTAACACCATGTCAAAAAGCTAGCTTTAAGACAAACGTGGAACTACTACATGCCAGCCAATTATCATTGTTTAGTCTCCTTCTAGGAACTCATGTTAATAACTGGAAGTTTTCTTGAGTGTGAAAAGATTGCTTTCATTACTAAAGTAGAAGAAAATGATGAATTTGTATAATCCAGATGTTAACTGCAGAAAACTATGCTCTGATATGAAAATCCACACAAATGAAAGTCAATATTTATGTTCTGCCATAAGCCAGCAATTTCAGCATCTAAACTAACCGTTCCTGGATGAGTTAAAATGTATGCGTAGCCTTGAGTCAGCTTATCACGAGGAAATGGCCAATGACCCTGAAACAACAAAGATAAGCAAAATTTCAGTTTTACTCCTCAACCTTGGTTAACAATTTATTTACATATGATAGGCATGAAGATATAAATTCAAACAAACTCATTAAGGGCACATAAATGGAGAAACTGGACCAAAAATGTAACCAACTATATGTACTAGAAAAGAGAATTAAGGTCAGGCATCTACACTCAGTAAGCACATATGAGATATGGGGATGCTATTGAAACTTTCAACTAATCAAGGATTTCAATTAATAATAATCCCGTCAAATTTGTGGTTGGAGCACACAGAAGCTACAGAACTTAAACATCATTGGAGAATGCTATCAGTTCTGATATATGGAATGAAAGATTCGTATTAGATTTTGTAGTAAATATGTGGCATATAATCTGTGCCGTTCACTTTGACAGACAAATATAAAGCAGTTATCTTGAGATTCCCACCCTCAAAAAATTTTGAGGTCCAGAGCTTGGATATCCTTATGAATGAAGGTGATCGTTTCCTTATATACAACTACATTATTCCAGTTTTTAGGCAACACTTTTCTCCCCACTTTTTGTAAAGATCCGAGGAATTTACACATACAAAAATGAACTGGATGAAGGTGTTTAAGAATGCTGATAATGCCTGCCCATCACTGCTTATTAGCAAATCTAAGAGCCATTATGAAATGAAAAAGAATATCACCTATCTTAAATCGACACACAGCACTATACCCTTGTGGGAATGAGAATAGATAGCCATGCAAAATTACATTTCCATAAGAGGAATTGTTCCTCTGTATTCACAAGAGAGAGACAGAGAAAGGGAAACCTGAGTTGATCCTGTATCATGGTTCTCTAAGAATGTAACTGCACGGGATGGCCACCATCCCATCACTCCTGTAGGTTTTCCCTGTGGATCTATTAATCTCCAGTACTGGTTGAGTAAAGCAGAGTGAAGTATTCCCTGTATAAAATGCAAGGACCATCATTGTGGAATAATGAAAGAGATGCACTATAACAATACGAGTTATGAGGTAGAATTTGAGATTTTTTTAAGCAGGGGAAAGCTTAAAGGTTGATCATATCATAATCAGAAAAGAATTGCAAATTTACCACTTTGTGAAAATAAACTTAATGTTGGAACATTTTTTGATCAAACATGAAACACACATTAAAGGTTTCAGGATTATGAAATATCCTAGAAATGGGAGTTAATGCCAAAGACTACCTTAGTTGTGACGTCAAATGCCGAGGAAGTGCCGCCTGTTGCATTGATCCAGTTGACAATCCTTTGCCGATGAGCATCTAGGTTTTTAGCAGGTCCAGATTATTAACCAACAAAATGATTTTTGTTGTTTACTTATCAATCAGAAGGGGAAAAAAACTATTAAAACTAAAGACTTGAGCTCTGAGTTTCCGAAGATCACCTTGATTATAACACAAGTTACCATGTTCATAAGCTAAACTGTCCCAGTATTCTCCTATAGCAAAAGCAGGATTTGAGGCTTCGACATATTCTTTGACATATGTACCAGAGAAGCCCCTGCAAACAAATGGCGCAGTCATGATGCCAAAAAAATACCAGAAAAAAGAGAGTTAACTCCAAATTATTTTTAAGGGTTTCCAGTACCTGACAAAGTCAAGGCGCCAACCATCAAACCCAAAATCACTTCGAAGCCAGTTTAGCCACTCCTTTATATCTCTCCTGACAAATTCCTGGGAATGGTCAACGTTTGGAGCTGCATGGAAGATGTCCCCTGCACAGGATATTAACAGATGTCTAATCAGAAAGAGAAAGAACCTCAATAAGAAGTTGTCAATCAAATCCTCCACTTGCAGGGCTGGTTTTGATACTAGCTGATTCAGAGCAGCCCTCAGTATCACATGTGGTGTATTTTAAGAAAAGTGCAACATGGATAGACAGCTGAATTATGCAAGTCACTGTGAGGAAATGGCTTCACAAGAACAATTCCTATCTCGGAAAATATTTAGCTTACACAACGGAATGCGGAGTCCAATGCTCACAAAATTAAATGTTAGTCAAAAATATGCCCTAAAAGGTTCAGAATACATATAAGTTTAATCTTAAAGCAGATCAAATCAGGAGATATTTAAGACATTGTGATGAGGACCATGGGTTGTGAAACATGCATCTCAACCCTGTTACTAATAGGTTGAACATCCTGCAAGGAATCAAAAACCTGGGGCACCTCTTTGTGATCCAATAATAAATTATTTCTACAGTTTACATACCATTTGAAGGATTTCCACGGCCCTGAAAATTTGGATCGTCACAGACAATTGCTTCAGGGCCCCATGCGAGTTTTCCACCATAGATGTTCCAAACACCATTTGGACTCTGAAATCAAAGAGAACATCAATTTATCAAGAGATGTGACAATAAAATTTTTGTGAGCTCCACAACAGTCCTGCACTTTGGAAGACCTTGCACATAGAGGTAGAAAATTCATCCAACAAGTCCACTGATAACCAGAAAAAAAAGTTATTAAATGAAGAAAGAGAATAAGAACAAGTTCAGTTTGAAACTAAGGAAATAGGAAGTTCACTAGTGAAGGATAAGACTGAAAAGAATTTTCAAGAAAGAAAAAAGAGATTTAAGCTGTTGTCATACATTTGTAGCCTTAGCTTAATGGTGAAGATTTTGACACAGCAATATATAAACCCTGAGGAAGAGTCAACTCATTTTCTAAGATGTTCACTCAATTTATATGTCATTGAAAACACATTTACCAAGGAGATTGAAATTACCTATGAATATGCAACATATCCTTACATCTAGAAGAAAAATGAAGTTAATACTCTAAATCGTTACTGTTATTATATTAAGACTTGGGAAATATTTGACATCTAAAATGCACTCTTATGGCCTGAGACACACAAGAGGAGAGAAAAGCATGCTTCTATCTAGTATTGTTCTTGAGCAGACAAAAGCAAGAAAGGAACAGAGCTAATATATGTGTTATTACAACACATCAATAGTAACAGCAGTGCTACCAGAAGAAAAGAAGAAAAAGGGAATCCCAGAAGCAATTCAATCCCATTACTGCCAGTACATTTGGGTTCTCATCTCCTTTCCAACTTGAACAGAGCAACAGATGAGCACTAGACCACAGAATTAGAGACTAGAAATTCAAAAAATAGCTTGCTTGGTTAAATAGAATCAAGTGGACATGTTTACTTTTCTTTGGCCAGTCACAAAAACATTAGCTCAGTACATGTTTAGCAACCAAATTATTAAGCCAAGAATTCAATAATCAAGGAGCATGCATTGTGCCCAAGGGCACTTGGATGTTTTAACACTGATAAAATATTATAACAGTATATATCAATAGACAAAAACAGATATTTCAAAGTCCTAGCAGTAGCAAAAATCACACCTGTTTCTGTGCACATCGATGATTTAGTACAACATCTCCCAAGGCCTATAACAAGAGACAGCATAATTTGTCAATCCAAAGATGCTATGTATGATTCTAAAGAAACATGCATCGCCTATATTTCTGTTCAATAAGAAAAGAGATATTGCATACTCCATTGTTCTTTAGATTCAGTAATAGACAACATAACAATGAGAAATTATGGGTGGACAAAAAAACATCAGCTTGGTCAATTAACATAAAAGGTTAAGCTGTTATTCAGGTAAAACTGCATAAAGGAAAGTTCTTTTGAGAAACATATAGATGTGTTGTACAAGATGGCAAAGTTAACTTTCTCACAGAAATGAACAGTAAGAATCATACCAAACAACCAAAATTCCTTCTGATTAAAGAAAGGTTAATTTATTACACAAATAGATCTCCTCACTAGTAACTAAACCCAAATAGAAAGTGATAACATCAAAACCACAACTTTTCTAGGACAGGAGGAGGATCTAACAGGAACTAGTCAACTATACAATCACCAAATTTTATTAAGTTGATCAATGACTAGCATATTTACTCATGCACATTCACTTGATTTTTCTCTCTTCCCAATGGAAAGGCACCTTTGGAAGTGCCAAGTAATCCATTGTATTTACTGTATAAGAATACATGTTAAAACTGCTGTATTAGGAACTGCTGCTGAAAATTGTTTATGTTTGCAATTCAAATGCCTAGGACTTATCCTTTCAAGTTTAGAATCGAAGGATACCAAAAGTTCTTGGGAATGCAGTTCTTCTATACAATGCTTCAGTTCTTCCTCAGAACCATAGGCCGAGTTCAAGTTGTAGAGGTCAGAAGGCATATAACCTGCATGTTAATCAGAACCTAGTTCAGAAAAACAATGTACAAAAACTTCCAGGCAGAGACATTGACGATAGAGAAGATGGAGACATACCTTGAGGAGCAACAGATTGTGTTGGAGGTGGGAACCAGACAGCTGTTATCCCACTTTGAGATAGATCAGCAGCTTTAGGAGCTAATTCCAGGTACCATTTTCTTCTCCAACTTTCCCAGTTGAAACCTTGAAACTTGAATAAGAAACTAAGTTTTACTATATGAAAAAGTTACGTTCAAAGTGGAATAAACACTAGAAAGACAGCGAAAGGGGAGGAGATATTCCTACATTTTCCGCAACTGGGTTTCACTATAGGCAAAGCTAAATTTTTGACATTAAAATGTGAAATCAACTCTAAAAATTACTGGGAAAGGAGAAGAGATTTTAAAGATCTCTAACTCGGTTTCATCAACTACATGTCTAGCAACAGAAATTTATGATGCATTTGCTCTCAAGCCTCGTATACAAACATGACGAGGTCACCTTCCAAGGCCTTAGAAATTTGAGACTTTTATTAGTCAACCCATTCCAACTTGTACCATTTCTTTTGACTTGAAAAGCCTATCCTTATTCTCACCAATATGCCAACAGAAGATGCTAACATGACAAAAGCATCCTTAGGACGAGATGTAAAGAAATTGATCCAACAATTGCTGTCAACTCCATATATAACAAAATAAGATGAAGAAATTGCATGTGTCACAAACCAAAATCAAGGCTCATGAGGATCATCTGGAATGCACAAAGTTCTTTCATTTGGTGCAGTGTAGGTCTACATGAAGTAAATGTTTGAAAAATATACAAGATGCTAGCCCAGCATTTTACATGATGAAGTTGACTTGTAAAAGCTAGCGGAAAATGAGGATGCATGTCTAACTGAAGCATAAAACTAAGTGCTTCAACTTTTGAGTAACCTGGAAAAATCAAAGATATCTGGCTTGTTGTAGCCCAGTGGCACGGAAATTAAATCTTACAAATTGCAGTTTGATCCCAAAAGATCCAGATTATGATTGGAACTTAACAAAGATTTGGCACATATCACTTAAATAATTTGTTTAAAGATAAATAAAGCAATTGTACATTGTTTCCTCAAATAAATCAATTAGAATGAAGAACCATAAACAAATCTGAAGTAGATTTTCAACGAACTTAATCATCCTACCTAAATTCCAACAAACACAAAATACAATGCTCAAGAATTTTATTGGAAAAATAACTTTGAATTCCCTCTAAAGTTTCAAAGTCTTTAAAGGAATTTCTCATGTCAAACAAACAAGATACTAAATTAATTAAAGTCATCACACCTCAAGAGTGGAGATAACCAAATGTACTTTTTCCTTGTTGTAGATGCGCAAGTAAATTTGGCATTGACTGAAAATGGGATTGAAGGTAGGAAGGGATGAAGTTTGACAATATATAGATCAATTTAAATATAGACCAACAAACTTCATAAATGATGAATCACACGAGACATGATGTAACCAATTCATTAGATTTAATCAAAGGAATAAAAAAAAAAGATGGGCTCAAGGCTTGTGTTTTTTGGCATGTTTAGCAAATGACATTGAGAAACAGTAAGACATGTCCATGGAAATCAAAATTACCGTATGCCAGATCCTAGTAATATATTAGAGCGTTTAGGATATAATTACATGGAAAAAGGAGCAAGATAACAAACAGAATGCAGTATAACAAGAAACCAATCCAATTTTTTGCTGTGACAGTTTTTCTTTGTACTAACCACAATCTCACGTCCCGTTCCAGTTCCAGGCTCTGCAGTAAAAGCCCAAGACACTTTCATCAGATAAAGACCATACTTCAAAAAAGCTACATCACTATATAAAACTGCGATGATGAGAAAAGAAAACCAACCTAGTTTTGTCTCTTCTGGGGTCCTCTGCCATTTTATAGTCTTTCTCTGAAGAACCCGTTCTAGAGCCTTGCGCTTCTTTTCTATTGTCTCTTTCTCAAACACATGTTCAATGAGTGTATCACCTTCCTTTGGTTTTGCTTGAGCAATTGACCACACTTCATCAGGTTTGAGTGACTCCATCGGACAAAATTGTGAAGTTAATGCTTCAGACACATCAATCTTTCTTGGAGGAAACTTGGGACGGATGGTCCCTATTCTCCTTGCCATCCATAGTGGTATTTCTCTACGAGGGCCATCACTTAAAAGTTTCCACTTCTGTGAATCATCATCTGTCAAAAGGTCTATACGCCCACCATTTGCGATAAGAATCGCATCTTCATCACCTTCATTCTTTACCAATAATGATCCCACAGTTTCTGCTCTCTGTCTCCACATTGCTGAAGCAGCTTCAGCTGCCCTTAATGATCTTTGCAATGCCTCACATCGCCTAATGTAAGCATGGTCTCTTGAACATGAGGTTTCTTTGGCAGCATCAATGGCAGCCTTGATGCTCTCCAGTTCAACCTTAAATGCCTTAGAAGCAGCCTTCTTTCTTTCTGCGACATCTTTCTTCATTTTATCAACCAAATTCTTAATATCTTCTTCCTGTTTGACAGTTTTTAGTCTGCTCGACTCCTGAAGTTCAAGCAATGCTTTCTCAGCATCATCTGCTCGGATTTCAGAGGCTTTGACTTGTGCATGGACTTGTTCCAGTTTCACCTTTAACTTATTGAGATCATCTCGTGTGATCAATAATTGAGATTCTAAATCATTTACAATATTTTGCAGTCTAACATTCTCGGATTGGACCGAAACAATTTCATCAACTGGACTACTACCATCAGTAAAGAGGGTTGCAGATTTGGCTGCATGGTCACTAGCTTTCTCTGCAACATACAGGGCCTTTTCTATAGCATCTTTTGATTGTTCAACAATTGACATTATGGTGCCTTCTGCTGCATTCCTAATTTGTTCTTCAATATGAAAAGCTGCTTCAGCAGCAGAAGTTTCAGCAGCTGAGATCCTCAGTTGAGCATCTTCCAGTATGTGAGCTGTTGCCTGTTGGAATGCAATCTCTGCTAACTTTTCTACTTGCACAGCAAGTTCCACAGCATCTTCCTTTGCCAGAACTAGCTTAGATTCCAGGCTAAACTTCTCTTCCACCGTCTCCTGAAGCTTCTGATTGAACAGTGATTTAGCTGCCTCAAGTTCTGCAATAGCCAAGTCTTTGTCAAGCGCTATGTTGGCCATGTTTTCCTGCTGTTTAACCTCAGAATCAGCCAACTCTTCAAGCAACTGATCCCTTTCTTTTTCAGTTACTTCCAGTCGAGATCGGACCTCAGAAAGAGCTCTTTTAGCTGCCGTTAGTTCATTTTCCTCACTCTTCAATGGTTGATTTCTCTGTGATGGAATATCATCCCCATCACCGTCCACATCCATGAAGGTGTCATTAGAATCATCCTGCTTTGCAGATCATGCAACCATAAGTTTCTTTTCTAAAATTTGGCATCTACTGTTTCAGTTTTGAATCAAAGAGATAAATCACATTCATCCATAAAGTAAAGTCATCATGATTTCTTAGTATTTGGAAGTAACATTTGTTCCCAAGACCTGCTTATTCTTTTAAAAAACAAACAAATATTACATGAAGCAACTTCATTCATATCACTGTCTTCTTTGTAAACTCGTACTTGGATGTTACATGCCCTTCAGCATCCTGATACCTTTAGAATATTCATGAACTACTTCATAGATGAACTCTCACAATCAAAATATCGTGTGTAACCTTGGAATTTAAGCAGCGACAAAATTGGCATTTAAGCTTACCATACTCGATAAAACAATAGTTCTCGATTTGCATAGCCAGTTTTCATTATACCACAGTTTCCTGCACGAATTCCATAGAAACCATGATATATGAAGCTTTAAATACCATATGATCAAAGTTTCCACGGAGCTAAGCTAATATTAACGATTAAAAATTATTAAACTTCAATTTAATAACTCTAAAAGGCAAACCTTTTTCTTCCGCATGTAATGGGAAAGATCAATGGGCGTTGCACAAGACACAAATTTGAAGCATTCTTGTTACAACTGCTTGAACAAGTAAGGTATTGGCTGGGAAGGATGCTTAACGTTGGTCTACGCAGTAAAACGGTCTCCATCTATTCATTCCTGTGCAGAAGTCAGCGAAAAGGCTCAATACAAATTCCCAGATGACCAAAAGATCAAAACAGAAAAGAAAAGGACAGACACAAATAGGGAGAGGGGGGTCAAAATCAGCCAAACGTGATCGATGAACAAGAACACCGAAGAAGATAACCGAATTAAACAAATGTGTGATGAATCATACTAGATAAATGGATCAAAGACGTTAAGAGAAATCAAAACTGAGCCAACAAGTTTGACATGTACAACAGAACACAAAAACTAGCTAACGGATCAGATAAAAATGATAAGTTTGGAATCCCAAGTGAAGGAACATGAGAAGCGAGAGCATGACCAAGGAGCAGAAAATGTGGGAAGCCAAAAGGAGAAATCGAAATGAAGCTAACAAGTTGGGTATAGCAACAATGCAGAGAAACTAGTGAAGGGATCAAATAAAAACGCGAACAATGAGAACGTGAGAGACCTGAAGGAGGATCAGTCGAAGGGGAAAGAAAGAGGGATGTCACGGAAGGAGTTGCTGCATTATAGTTAATGGTGACAGAGACATAGGATCGGGTAATATGTGGAAATGCACATTTACTATTTAATATTTATTGCAAACTCTTAAGAAGTCAAGTCGTAGCAAAAGGCATAGAAAGCGAAAAAGGAGATGTAATAGTGGGTGTGGGTGAGGCCTTTTGGGATTTGCCCAAAAACAGAACGTTGACCACTAACCTCTTTTTAAAGTATTTTAAAATTTTTAAAAAATATTAATATACCCGATTTTGGGCTTGAATAAACAAATACGAAGTAATTGGGTTGGGCTAAACGGGTCAGGCGGGTTTTAGACAGCCCAAGGTAAGGAGCTCTTTTTAAGTACGCACAAGCTAAGCTAAAACCCTAACAAGAGAGAGCTGGTTGCCCTTGTAGCTTTTCGCCATCGGAGAGGGGTCAAGCTTCGACATGGCGACCGCTAAGACTGTGAAGGATGTTTCACCTCACGAATTCGTTAGGGCTTACTCTGCCCACCTCAAGCGATCCGGAAAGGTAATATTAAGTATATTTACACACACACACTCAACACTTACTCTTGTTTATATGTAATTATATTTGATTATGCATTGATCTTTGTTTAAATTTGTCATGTGGGCTCCTCTTGAAATATGGAATTTAGATGAATTTGGTGACGGGTTGAGGACAATTTTTGCTATTCTTTGTTGGGAACACTTGTTTTCACTCCTAAAACTGCTGTATGCAGTTTGAGGTTTTGTTATTTTGTTTCAACTCGATTTTTCGTGTTACTGATTTGTTGAGGTTAACTTTCTGCCTGGTCAATTTGGTGTTAGAGTAAGTTTTTATATATAAACAATTAAGATATGCTGAGTGCTTACTAATGCCTATGATCATTGAAATCATTCCGATGAATATTTGAATGGCTGATCTTTACAAACCTTACAAATGTAACGTCTTGCTTATTTCAAAATTTTCATTCTTTGTTTCAATTGTAAACTAATATGAGTAGAGGTGAATCTTATACACGCCTACATGTTTATATTTGAGAAATAACATTGAATGCTTTTAAGCAATTTAGCAAGTTGTTCTGTCATTAAAATAATTTTTATTATAGACATTACTTTTTCTAACAAAATGGTCATTATTAAAGGGCAAAGGCTATTGAGTTGGGTAACAAATCAATTTACACTACATTAGGACAGATAATCGTTCCTAATAATAGATGGATTGTATATAGATTTCAAGCATGACATGGTACCTTCACTCAGCAAATAAAATGAGATGGCCAAAAAAAAAGTACAAAATCAATCCAACTAAAATGGACCCTATATGATATCCATACATGATATTAGGATGGGCAGGAAAGGGTGGACTTGAAAGATGTTGCTGGTTTTCACTTTTTTTTCCCTCTATAAAGAAGTGCATCGGGTCTTACTAATGAAAATAAAATAGAGTGCTTGGCTGCAAGTGCAGAATTTGCAGCTTTATATGCTTTTGTGGAACTCTTTTTATTAAGTTGAATCCACGTTTTACACCTTTCTACTGGCGGACGCCTAGTTGATTCCTCACTAGAGCTTGTTCTTCTGGACCACTGTAATAAGAAAAGTGATCAACGGCTAGTCCTGAGCATTTTGCAGTTCTAATATTGGGGGACCTTTTGAACCTTTGAATCGGTGTTGTGTTGATAAATCATATCATACATATAAGAAATCCTGCCTAAACTATTTTTCTAAGACTTACGTGCAGTGATGAATAGAGCCTAAAATCTTAATATTTCTTTTGTTATGGGCTCAGATTGAGCTGCCCATGTGGACCGATATTGTGAAAACTGGTAGATTAAAGGAGCTTGCACCGTATGACCCTGACTGGTACTACATTAGAGCTGGTAGGCCTCACATTCTCACACCCTTTTGTTAGCAGTTGGATATGAAAGAATCTGTACGTATAATAGTTGCGATGTAAATTATATAACCTTTTGGTGCTTATACAATGATGTTTAATCTTTGTTTAGCCTCCATGGCAAGAAAAATCTACTTGAGAGGAGGCCTTGGTGTGGGCGCATTCCGTCGAATTTATGGAGGGAGCAAGAGGAATGGAAGTCGTCCCCCCCATTTTTGCAAGAGCAGTGGTGCTGTTGCCCGTCACATTCTGCAACAATTGCAGCAAATGAACATTATTGATTTTGATCCCAAGGGGTGAGTTTTTGTATTTTGATTTGCGCAAACATTACGTGGTTTAGTAAATAGCATTTTGTGGTCAGCAAAAATTTCGAGTGGAAGACTATACAAGCTTATGAGTTGATGCATCAACCTTCCATCTTTCTCTGGCATTAGTTCTTATGTTCTTGTTGTATCAGTGGAAGGAGAATCACTTCAAGCGGTCAACGGGATCTCGACCAAGTCGCAGGGCGGATTGTGGTTGCGCCCTGATCAATTGAAGACTAAGGGTTTTCAATAGCAAAGTGGTTTATATCAATAGTTGTAGGTATTATGTTGGTGAAAGAGATGTTACTGCAAGTTTAGTTCTGCATGCTGATGACGATTTGAGCTGTTGTGCTTTTCAATTACTTTGACAATTTTTGTCATATAGCGTTTCATGTCAAATGACAAAACGTGTGCTTAAACATTACTTTTGTTTATTTTGTCAAAAAAAAAAAACTTTATACGACTCTAGTACTTTATAAGCCACGAGTTACTAAACCCAATAATCATCTTGATTAATAACTCAAATACTCAACTATTCCATTCCTTTGACGTGTTAAAGAATGATGGTCATTTTTGAGTCCACTCGTGTTCTTCAATGACGTTTACGGTGTGTTATATAGGGGTGTTCATGGTAGGGTAACCTGACCCGTTCATAAGTAACCTGAACCTGAACCTGAATGTTAGGTTCGACAATTTCACGAACCTGAACCTGAACCTAAAGAACCTAAAGGATCGGTTAACCTATTTTTAGGTTCGGTTCTCAGGGTAATTAGAACCTATTCATATCAATATATATGACAAAAAATTATAAAAATAATTGGCGAAAACAAATACATTGCGATTCATATAAGAACAATCTACATTGCCATATCAATGATTCATCTAAGAACAAACTACATTGCTATTATCAATTTAAATATTAAAATGATTGCTATTCATTATAATAACAAAAATTGATCACAAAACCTTACGCAAGGTTTTTATGGTAATGTCTTGTTTCTTAGTAGACTTTCAATAGAGCTCTCTATTACTTTCCAATTAGAAGTGCTTAGAATAGGACTTTGAAGATGAATTATACACGCAATATGACTTCTTATTACTATGAATCAATGAGGGAATGAACCGCTTTACTAGACCTCATTGATTAAAAAAATAAAACTATTCATCTATCATTAAA
Organism: Erythroxylum subrotundum; assembly: GCA_027563845.1. Classification (NCBI taxonomy): domain Eukaryota; kingdom Viridiplantae; phylum Streptophyta; class Magnoliopsida; order Malpighiales; family Erythroxylaceae; genus Erythroxylum; species Erythroxylum subrotundum. The sequence goes on from JAOQMQ010000008.1 coordinate 11,972,355, forward strand.
TCTTATTTATCATGTTAAAATAAAAAATAATAAAAATAATAAATACAAAAAAGTATCATTTTTCTTATTGCAACTTAGCGTAGCAAATGCAATTAATATCATAGTTAACATGTCAAATATTATATTATAAAAAACACATCCGTATAAAAAAATACAATCCTATAGTCTATTACTAAATCAACTAGCTTTTCATTCATTTCTAATAAATAAAACTATGTTTGTATTTGTACAAAACAATATTATTATATGCTTATTATTTATTAGCAACTATATTATATATTTTTAAGAATCAATATTATTTGCTTGTTTAATGTTTATAATATATCATAAATATCTAAGCTAATATATGTGCCTTAAAAAACTAAAATTGTAGGAT
>JAOQMQ010000008.1:11980018-11992202 GCA_027563845.1 Erythroxylum subrotundum
CTGAAATAATTTCTAGATATTTTATTATTATCAAAACACAAAGGGATTTAATTTGTCAACCACCATTGGTCCAACAGATCCACCTCTCTCGCATCATAGAGTCATTTAACAATTGAAAAAATACTAAGTAAAATAAGAAAATTATTATTTTTAGATTTATTTTAAGTTTCAGCCTATACCGAGTACTTAGGCACTAAGTATAAATCCTAATTATTAGAAAAATCCTCATTTGGTATAGGTGTTTAAGAACAAAGAGTCCAAATGAGGTTTTAATTTATTTTGAAAATATGATCCTAACTAAACTAGGTTTAAAAGAAAATAAAAACAAGCAAATTATATGACACCCAAAACTATGTCATAATAGGTTAAGAATGCTATTAAGTGATATCCAAATAATACTTTTCCAATTTTTAAATGTCAACGTCCTTATAATAAGATGAAAACAGAAAGGGAAAGAGAATATTAAAATTAAAAGAAAATAATGAAAATTAATAATAAGGTTCAAAATAACAAAGAAGGAAGAGGACTTATCGTTATTATTGCTCTTGGTTCATTTCAATTTTTTCACTTGCTTTAATGATGAATGAATATCACTTTTTCATGTGTCAACTTTCATTGCATCTCCAATAGGAAGGCTTAAAGGTTCGGAAGAAAACATTTGTCATATTTGAATTAATGTTAGCTTTAGCCTAGGATGCCTAAGTATTTAATGTTGTTGTGAAACCATAAGTAGTAAATGTTAGTCCATAGATGACAGATGTGGGTAAAATGTATGTATTCATGATGTTGATTTATATTTTAATCATAAGCAGATGGTGTAGTTGTAACTAACACAGATGAGTATAGGTCAATCCCATAAGGACTAAAAATACTAGTACTATCCGTCTCTTTATTATTTAGTATAACAAATTATGTTGATGATGGTTAATAAAATTCAAAATTAAAACTATAAACTAAAACAATTCAAGATAATTAATTAAATAGAATGAATATAAAAGTAATAAACAATAAAAAAGACAGTGATACCTAGAATTCAAATCCTCCCAAGCCTTCTCATGCAATTATGACTTCACACATCAAATTAATTTAAAGTTCATTAGACCGTGAAAATTCCTCAATTATGCTAATATCTTTCTCAAGATTATTAACAACTAACCATAGGTCAATTAATTGAAATCTCTTTCTAATTAAAACCCTTAGAACTGTATTAATCAATTTATAAATTTTACTGTTAGGTTTGACCCTAATTTAAAAGATTTATGGCGACCTATATCTATGTTTGAATGCAAATCATTTCAATTATGCTTGATCTATTCATACAAAGAATTTCTCAATCTCAAAAGCATGAAATAACACATGAATTAACTTGCCAACAATATTAATTCAAGAATAAATAAAAACACATAATTGAATCTCAATGAAACTAAAAAATAAATTAAATTAAACAAATCATTACAAGGTCCATCTTGGGTTTTATCTAATCTAGGTACCAATAAGCATTTAGTTCCTAATCATATTAAACATAAAATCAAAATTAAAGGAAAACTAGAAATCAAGCAAAACATGAGAAAATCCTTCTTAATCTTCAATAAATCCCGTTTAGATAAATGGAAATCCACTCCAAATGTGTTTCCTTACTTGTTCTTTGTTCTCTTTATCGTCTTAAGTCATCAATTTGTGTTTCTCGAGCCTACCTTTTTCTTTTCCTCTTAATTTTACCTTTTATAGTTTGAAAATTAGGCTTTTAAGTGGTATACAAGCATTAACACGACTTTATTATTGACTATATTGATTATAAATCATGAAACTCTTCATTCTAGAATGAACATGGACTAAAAATATAAACCTGAGCGTCAAAATGGGCATTTTAATGGTTGTGTAATTGTATAGAACTTTAAAACAACTTATTTTATAAAGAAGATGTCAACGTGGCATGTTGCCATCAACATAGGAATGTTAACTTTAACATGAGTGTGCTGGTGCTTATGCACTTTTCCAACTACTTTATAAATTGGTCAAAATAGTTCCAAGTCATCTTAAACTTCTCCCAAATTTGTTCCATTTTCTCCAAATAAGTAAGTTACAACCTAAAAACATAATATGAATGAATTAACTACTAAAAACAATAAAAACACTGAAATAAACAAGCGAAATGCACTAAATATCAACCTAAAAATATGAACAATTAAGCACTTATCAGTTCACTTTTTACAATATTTTTATACTAAAGAATGACTTTTTTTATTATAATAAATGATTATGGTAAATAAATATATGACAATCACAAAGCAATCAAAATAATAATTAAAAAAGTAAGAAAAGATAGACAAAATTGATTTATAATAATTCAACTAAACAACCTTTAGCCTATGTCCACTTCCCAAGCTCCATTCGCACTATCTTCTTCCTTCAATGGATGAAGAGCATCCCTTTGTACAATACCTTTTTTGTCATAAGTGACGAGGGATGGTTACAATCATCTTATTTTATCATGAGAGTAATCATTTGGAAATCTTGTTCATAGTCAAGAGAAACCATCATAAAGTAAATCGTAAGAACATTAGCTTTCCCTGGGTGGTACTCAATATTGCAATCATAATCTTTCAATAGCTCAATCCATCTCCTCTGCCTCAAGTTCAACTCCCTCTGACTTAGCAGATATCTCAAAGTCTTATGATATGTGTATATCTGGAAAGCCTCTCCATACAAATAATGTCTCCAAATCTTTAGAGCAAAGACAACTGCAGCTAGCTCTAAATCATGTACCGGATAATTGATCTCGTGAGACATTAATTGTCTCGATGCATAGGCGATCACCTTGCCATGCTGCATCAGTACACATCTCAATCCTTGATGCGAAGCATAACTATACATCACATATCCTCCAATCCCTGATGGAATAGTCAACACCGGTGCAGTAGTCAATCGATGTTTCAGCTCCTCAAAGCTCTTTTGGCAGTCCTCATTCCATCTGAACACTACATTTTTCCTCAAAATTTTTATTAGAGGGGCCGAGATCATAGAAAACTCCTCAACAAACCTCCGGTAATATCCGGCCAATCCTAGGAAGCAACGGATCTCTGACACATTTCTCGGAGCTTCCCAATTCGTCACTACCTCTATCTTCTTTGGATCCACCTGTATGCCATCTCCAGTCACTATATGTCCTAGAAATACAACCTGATCCAACCAAAATTCACACTTATTGAATTTGGCATACAACTGCTTATCTCTCATAATCTATAAGATGACTATCAGATGCTTGGCATGCTCCTTTCTGCCCTTCGAATACACCAAGATATCATCAATAAACACAATCACAAATCGATCCAGGTAGGGTTGAAACACCTTATTCATCAAGGTCATAAAAGCTATCGGGGCATTAGTCAGCCCAAACGACATCACTAGAAACTCAAAATGCCCATACCTGCTGTAACACCCCATATTAGGGGTTAGGATATTAAGAAAATTCAGTACATTTTATGCTTTGCATATGTGCATATTTGCTTATTTGTGCATAAGCATTTTGGACACATACAATAATTGTACATGCATTCATGACATTTTTTTTAGTATAATTGATTTATAAATGCGATTAAAAATACGAATTGTGGATTATTTACGTTAAAAATTTATTTGGCAAGTGTTATTATTATTTCGGAATTTTGGTGAATTTTAGAAATTTTACTGAAAATTTTAGGGTATTTTTAGATTAAGAAAAAAAATAAAAAATAGACTAGTTAAATTGTGTCAAGTGGTAGCATTATATAGTGACATGTTTCAACCATGCAAAACGCCACGGTGAAGTATATTCACAGTGAAGGTTTTGACAAAAACAAAAACTCTCCTTGCTTATACATTACTGAAACCAGTCCACATACATTGTTTTTTTTCATTGATTTTTGCTGTTTGTTTGACCCACCGAAACACTTGTTCAATATTTTCTAATTGGCAGTCCATATATTGCTTTGTTTCCATCCATCTTGGATTTTCCCCAACCACCGAAACTTGTCCTTCGATATCACTGCTGGCATTTTTTTGAAATCAAGTAAGTTGTGTTTTTCGATTTACTAGATATTGTAAATGATTTTGATGACGATTTATTGTACAAATCAATACATGCATGAGAAGGTTGGCAGTAGAGTTTCAGTGGATAACCTTGAGGAATGAGAGAGAAGGAGTATGAAAAATTCTGGAAAATTTATGTTTGAAAAAAATGACAGTAGAGAGAGAATGAAAATGTGGCATTTTGGATTTGTAAGTTCTGAAGTGTAAAGTTGATTCTGATTGTATTTGGGAATGGAAATGCTGAATAGATGAGTTTTGAAGTGAAGAAGTTTGAAAAGAAAAATGGAAGAAGAGTGAAGAAAATTTTGCTGTTTTTGTTAAAGAAGAAAAACTGGGTTGGTGAAGAAGATGATAAATAGTGTGTTTGACGTTGGTGTTTGAAATGTAAGTTTGAACTAGAGTCGTTTTGTTGCACAGCTTGAGTCTTTTGCCTATAACTTTTTCATCCGAACTCCAAATGACTTGAAACTTAGACTAATGGATTCTTAAGACATTTTTCTTTCTCTCCATAAAAATTTAGAGTTATCTGAATTGATCTAAAAGTGATTGGTAGGATGAAAGTGTGGAAGTCTGCTGGACTGTTATGAATTGGAAAAGTTCCATGATCATGCTTCGGTTTTAAAATTATAACTTAAGCTCTAAATTTCTGAATGACTTGATTTTTGCTTCATATTAAACTAGAGGCATATTTCTACAACTTTTGTGAAGAAGTCAAATTTTAATTCTGTCTCTAAGATTTTCAAAATTGGCATGTAAGTGAGTTGTAGCTTAAGCTGAAGCACTGTTAGGGACAGAAATCATGTCCTGTGGTGATTAAATAAATTGTATTGATGTGGGCCGAATTAGGCTGAGTTTTCTTCACCAAAGTTGTAGCTTATTCTCTTAAACTTTAAATTGGTATAAAGTTTGTAATTTTTGAATATCTGAGCTAAAAGATATGAGTTGTGCAATTAGAGGGTATGATCATGTACTAGCTAAAAGTTCAAATGTGTACAATATGTAGTATTTGGTGTATAAATCATTGAATACTAAATCAAATTGGATGATCATGGAGTCATTAGAAATTTAAGACATTGGAAAACAACTTTCCAGAAGGAAGTTTTGCCTAATTTTGTCATTTACCCTATCAGATTAATTATACAAAGTTGACCTGAAATCATGTAGGTAGAAAATCTGAAGTGGTCAATTAGGTTATGAAATTGATTTCACATTGTTTTATTTTGGTACAAATTATAAGTACCAAATGATATTAATGAGGGCTTTGATATCTGATTGATTTGATGATGAGAATTTCAATAAGATACCCGAAATTGTCATTGAACAATGCTTCGTGCATATTTTAGTTATTTAAGTACATGTGCATAAGGAATATGTTTTCAATTGTGTAATAGTGATTTGTATATGTGTTAAATGTTATAGAGGAACCCTTAGTGCGACCGATTCCAGATATTGTCGGGACTTCGAGGCAATAAACAATAAGGGAGCTTTTGGTAAGTAATCTTAGATGGTCATACCTTACTCTGTTCTGCTTGTTAAAATTGATTTATACTGATTGTGTTTTGAATTCCGGACAATGATTGTCCGAGGCATTTGATGCATGATTATATCATTGGAAGTGCTACTTATATGTGAATATGATTGACTACTTGCTTTGCACATAAAATGTCTGAAATGACTTTGTTTTGCTTTAAAACTGTTGAGTCCTAGTTGTGGGTAAATAAGCATGCCTAGAGGGTCTGTAGCTGCTTTTGTGACACTTCGGTGTCTTCTGTTAGTGACACTTTGGTGTCGAGACTTTGGTCTCTTCTGTGACACTTCGGTGTCGAGAATTCGGTCTCTTCTGTGACACTTCGGTGTCGAGACTTCGGTCTCTTCTGTATAAGTCTCGTTACTCGCTTCTGTATATGGATTTAGCAGTCATCTAATTTTGTACTCTGAAATCTGTTTGATTTTGACATAAATTAAATTATGTTCTGATTCTGAAGGATTTATACCCTCTTGTGTTATACAGTTCTGGTAATCATAAAACTTTGTTCTGAAATGCTTTCTGCCCGACTTACTGCTAAAGAAATCTTTGAATGTATGTTAATGCTATTACATGATTCAGTGTGATGATTTGTCAGTTTATCTATAGATTAGTTATTACTCACTAAGCTATATGCTTAGCACGGTAGATTTGCCCCGTGTAGGTTCAGAGAGAAGGACTTAAGGAATGGGAAAGTCAACCACATTAGCCAAAGGAGTCTGAGTTTTGTATTGCTAAAAAATGTATTTTGTTGAGTTTGTTTTGGGCTTGTATATAACTTTGGATTTTTGTTTGAAGGTTTCTAATAACCTTAATCCAAGCTGGTTTCTGAAATTATGATATGTATTATATGAATGTTTGAGATTCTAAAAATGCATGTGTGAAATGTTTCATATGTTTTTGGAAATGTTTATTTTTGAATGTTATGCTTCCGCGAAATGTTTTGGTTTGTTGTACTGTTTTGTGTGGCATTCATACATCCTTCTAAAGGGTATGTGGGTGTTACACCTGCTCCTGAATGCACTCTTAGATACATCAGCCTCAGCTATCTTCAACTAATAGTACCCTGACCTCAAGTCCAGCTTAGTAAACACCTGAGCTCCCTGCAACTGATCAAGTAAATCATCGATTCTAGGCAGTGGGTACTTATTCTTCACTGTCACCCGATTCAGCTGCCTATAATCGATGCACAACCTCAAAGTCCCATCCTTCTTCTTCATAAACAGTACTGGAGCTCCCCAAGGTGAAACACTGGGCCTTATAAAGCCCCTTTTCCAACAACTCCCGAAGCTGAGCCTTCAACTCCTTCAGTTCCACAGGTGTCATCCTATATGGAGGAATGGATATAGGAGAAGCACCTAGAACTAGATAAATTGTGAGCTCTATTTCCCAATCTGGTGGTAAATCAGGTAGTTCATCGGAAAACACATTCAGGAATTCCCTAACCACTGGAATGTCCTGTATACTCTGCTCAACTCTAGTATCAATGACATGGGCCAAATAAGCCTCACATCCTCCCTGCATCAATCTCAGTGCAATCATAAATGATATCATCCTAACTGGCACTGCCTGACTAACTCCTCTGAAAACTACCTTCAGTTGACCAGGAGATTCTAGTACTACCTTCTTGGTGTAGCAGTTCATGATAGCCCTATGAGTAGTGAGTCAATCCATGCCTAGGATCACATCTATCTCCCTCAATTGTAATACAAATCAAGTCTACCTTCAACTCTGCTTGATCAATCTTAATCGAGCACCCCTTACAGACCTCTCCTATAACAGTAGTACTACCTAGAGGTGTACTCACCTCTAGTCCATGCTGTAGCAACTCCCTATCACAATGCAGTCTACGTGCTAAATGCGGTGTGATAAAGGAGTGTGTGGATCCTGGATCTAACAGTGCAAATGCCTTAAAGTCATAAATGAGAAGCGCACCTGCCACTACATCTGGCGAGTCTTGAGCTTCCTGCCTGGTCATAGCATAGACCCTGGCCTAGGACTGCAGTCGGCTGTCCCGCCCCTCAGTCCTTCTGGAAGAACTCCCAGAACTCACTTTGCTTCTACCTCGGCCTCTCCGTCCAGATCCACCACCTCTGCTCTGCTGGACCGTAGTTTCACTCCTAGATCGCCCACTCACAACAGGCTGAGCTCCCAAAGTAGCAGGACAATCTTTGATCTGATGGTCCATGGAGCCACATTTGAAGCAAGCTCCAGTCAGCCTCCAACACTCACTACCATGCCTCCTTTCACAGTGCTCACAAACTGGAAACTGATTCTGTGCTGTACCCCTTCCACTGTCAGTTTGTGAAAATCTTCCCCCCTCTCATCAAGTGGATCCTGACTGCCTGGATCCACTTGATGATCTGAAGGCTCTATTCTGGTGCTTACTGAATCTTCTGCCAGAACCGCCTTGACTCTCACTAGGCCTCTTCCATCTGGACCCTTGGCTAGTCTCTGCTTGTCTCTCACTCAATAGCCGCTCGATCCTGATAGAAGCAGCTCTCAGCTCAGTGAAATTGCTTAGGTTTGAGATGGCCAGTCTTGTTCTGATCTCCAGATTGAGGTCATCCTCAAACCTCCTACCCTTGCCTTCTTCTGTAGGAATCAGAGCAGTAGCATAGCCCATCAGCTCATTAAACCGAATCTCATTATTAGCTACTGACATCCTACCCTGCTTCAATTCCAGGAACTCCTTCATTTTCTTGTCCAAATAGATCTTGGGCATGTAATTATCTCTAAAGACTCTTAGAAAGTATTCCCACTTCAACTGGTAAGGCCTGGTGGTACTGCCTGAGACAGTCTTCCACCACTGATAAGCTGGGCCCTGTAGTAAAGACATTGCATAATCGAACCTCTTATTAGGCTCGCAGTCCATCTGACCAAATACCCTTTCTGTCCTCTCTAACCATCCCTCGGCCTTAGCAAGGTCTGTGCTGCCATAGAAGTCCACAGCTCCCTGCTTCTGCAGCCTATCATATCTCCTCTCCCTTCTCTCGGGAACTCTAGGAGGCATCTCCTCAGATCGAGGTACCGAGGACTCTCTATTGGCTCCTATTGATCCTTGGTCAGCTGGTTGATCAATCTGATCACCTAAAGCGGATGACCTATAATAAACAATGACTCCAATCATTGTTAAGATTTCTCATAATATTTCATGCTTAACATTTTATATGTTCCAACAGATGCCAAACCATACTCTGATACCACTTAATTGTAGCGTCCCCTTACCGCAGGGTACCCACTGGGATTCCCGGAGGTCATTTCGGTACATATCCTATGATAATGGAGCGCTAAGATCGATCACTACATTCACTTCATATGGCATGGTATCATAGTTCACTTATAAATCATCATAAGAAAATCAAAATATTTTAAAACCAACTTTTTTCTCATTTCATTTCACAAAACCGAAAGTCTACATTGTGTCTTTCACCATTTTCCATATGTACATCATCAAAAACCTAATACAATAGTATTACATGAATGAGGAAAATATGTACAAAAATCCTAGCTGACCGACCTTTGAGCCATAACGAAATCCAAGTGGGGCCTTTTAGTCCTGTCTAAAGCACTAGGTCTCCTGTTTCTTACCTGAAAAGCCACATTGCAATTTTTGATGAATTTTGCGAACTCAATGAATGAACAATCATTGATGATTTCACCGGATCACATACACACATCATATATCGCACAATTAGTCATTCTAAACATACATTTATTATTCAGATACTCACATAATAGGGCATATCATATAGTCATTCAATACAACTTTAGAAAACATTGATGAATTTTAATCTTATATGAATGCTATATGCATGAGACTCACATTTGTTCTTATTGTTGTGACCGAGTGCCTAACACAAACTTATACAAATACTGGCCCATAAGGCTCAATCAAAACAAAATCATAGAGCATAGGTCTACGTGCAGAATCAGAAATCACGGAGCACGGCTCTACGTGGAAGCACTTCATACTGGCAACTCAAGTCACAACGCCTTTATCTGATCATACATTTTATGGAATGCATCAAATACATATATGTCATATATCGCAATCACATATGATGCTCAAACAAAGCTCATAATCATCAAACCTAAGTTCGGCATTCAACTTTTGTTGAGAATCAAATGTCATTCAGAAATTCATATCACATCAAAGCACTTCCAATACATGCCCAACTAATAAACTCCTCGGACTTCAAGTCCGAAATTTATAAATAATTCATAACAGTTCAATAATATTGGAAGTTTAACAAATCAATTCAATTCAAATCAAATCAATCCTAGGAAATCATCTAGGTTGACTCACAGTACGCTCCAATATGCTATTGCCTGGATGGACCGGCAATGTCTGGAGGTTGACGTTTCAGTTTCTCCTCTATATCAAACAACATACATAAATATCACAATTTGTACAATCATAAGTGTTTAATAATGCACATGAATGAAATGAAATATATACAATGCATGCTCATAACAATCCTAGGTATCTTACCATCAATTCTCATTCTCATATCCAAACTCATCTAAGTATAATTTAAACTTAGGTTTATGCCTCACTAAAATCATTAAAATCTCTATTCTTTTCTCATTGAATCACTTCAGATCTTTACAAGACACCCTATTCGGGTCTACTGTTCATGTTTAATCAGAAGGTAAAAATGAGGTAATTTGGTCACATTCTCTTCTAGAAAAGTGTTCCTCTATGTCTTATGATTCCATTGACACCAAAATCACTTAATTTGGTTCAGTAATTTGGAAGATATGCCTAAAACATTATCGGGTTGTTCACATTCAACAACAGTGTACTATGTACAACTTTCATCCAGGAATTCAATATCTTATAGAAAGAATCAGCATTCGACTTCTTGAGACAATTTGTAGGCCTATATCTCTAGTTTACTCAAAATTAAAAATCATCTCATTTGTAATCGTACAAATAAAGATATGATCAAAATACAGGAACATGTTCAGTAAAATATCCAGTTCATACTCTTCCAACTGATACCCTTACTTTGATTGGATTAATCTTTTTCGAATAAAAAAAAGCTATAATTTCTATGGAGAGATAGATAAATGTGTTATGAATCCAATGCTTCAAAAATTAGGTCATTTGGAGGTCGAACGACAAAGTTATGGCTAGAAGAATCAAACAAGGTTCTGTCCATATAAGACGAAGCAGATAACAGATGATAGCAAGAAGCAGACGAATTGAAAAGCAGACGAATCGAAGAGCAAACGATAGCAAGAAGTAGAAGAATTGAAAAGCAGACAAATCAAAGAGCAGACGATAGCAAGAAGCAGACGAATCGAAAAGCAGACGAATCAAAGAGCAGACGATAGCAAGAAGCAGATGAATCAATGAGCAGACAATAGCAAGAAGCAGACGAAGCAAAGAGACAGACGAATCAAAGTCAAGTTAAGACGAAGCAAAGTCAGCTTAAGACGATATGACATCATCACAGATGATATGATGTCATGACAGACGATATGACGTCATCACAGACGATACGTCTTTACAGACGAGACGATGCGTCTTTACAGACGATACATCCTTACAGACAATGCATCCTTACAGACGATATGACGTCATCACAGACGATACAGATGGTCAACTTAAGACGAAGCAGAAGTCAACCTAAGATGATACAGATGGTCAACTTAAGACGAAGCAGAAGTCAACCTAAGACGATACTTTCTATACTCCTCAACTCAAAAACCTTTTTCTTGAACATCTCTAAGTTTTCATCAACTCACGTATAAACACCTATATATTCATACATGCACAGTGAAAAGCATGTTTCACCTTTCCAACTTTAATCTTCTACACTAACCTTATACATCATTTCAATGCTATTTCTAACTCCAAAATCACTTTTACATCATCTAATCACTAACAATCCATCAAAAACTAAATTGACACTATAACCCAAATTTTTCCTCTCATCATCAGTGTTCATGAATATATATACACGTAAGTGCCATGCTTCATGCAAATGACAGTAAATTCATCAAATTTATTTCATAAATCCCCAACTCTAAAGGATTTATTCACTACTTACTTGCTGAAAACTCCAAAAGCTTCAACTATCTTCAAGCCCTAACTCCATACAAAATTATGTAATCTACTGTGAACATTAACCATCTTCTGGTTTTTCTTAAGGCAGAAGAAACAACTTACAAGGTGGGATTAGTATATGAAAAAGGAAAAACATCGAAATCTCTTTGGAGAAAAACTTTGTGTATTGGGATGAAATTCCAAGAAGGTGATTATGACGAAGTTATCTAGACAAAACTTAGCCTTTCAATTCTCAGAGAATAGTAACCTACGTCTAACAAAAGTACAAAAAGAAACTTGATACTTGTCACTTTCCTATGGTCTAAACTTTAACTAAGTTTCTTTTAAAATAAACTCTTTAACTCCCATCTTTACAATCCAATTATCTCCAAATTGTAGGAAAATCTCGGGATGTACATCACATGTACAAGGTGCGAAAAACAAAATTTTTTGTTACCGGGACCTTCCCGAAGGCCAGGATCTATGTGTCTGTATGAAGACTCAAACCTGAATAGCCAATAGAGACTATCTCT